>JAUMJM010000326.1:0-69382 GCA_033558235.1 Neomorphus geoffroyi
GGCAGGCAGTTGGGAGGGGACTGGGGACATGGGAGGGTCAGGGACTTGGGAGGCTACTGGGGACATGGGAGGGGCAGGGACTTTGGAGGGGAGTGGGGAAATGGGAGGGGACTGGGGACATGGGAGGGCAGGGACTGGGGAGGGGCAGGGACTGGGGAGGGGACTGGGGTCATGGGAGGGGCAGGGACTTGGGGGAGGACTGTGGACATGGGAGGGGCAGGGACTGGGGAGGGGACTGGGAACATGGGAGGGGCAGGGACTTGGGAAGGGACTGGGGACATGGGAGGGGACTAGGGACCTGGGACGACCAGGGACTTGGGAGGGGCAGGCAGTTGGGAGGGGACCGGGGACATGGGAGGGGCAGGGACTTGGGAGGGGCAGGGACTGGGGAGGGGACTGGGGACATGGGAGGCGCAGGGACTTGGGAGGGGACTTGGGACCTTGGAGGGGCAGGGACTTGGGAAGGGACTGGGGACATGGGAGGGTCAGGGACTGGGGAGGGGACTGGGGACATGGGAGGGGCAGGGACTTGGGAGGGGAGTAGTGAAATGGGAGGGGACTGGGGACATGGGAGGGGCAGGGACTTGGGAGGGGCAGGGACTGGGAGGGGACTGGGAACACGGGAGGGGCAGGGACTTGGGAGGGGCAGGGACTGGGGAGGGGACTGGGGACATGGGAGGCGCAGGGACTTGGGAGGGGACTGGGGAAATGGGAGGGGCAGGGACTTGGGAGGGGCAGGCAGTTGGGAGGGGACTGGGGACATGGGAAGGGACTAGGGACTCTGGAGGGGACAGGAAACATGGGAGGGGCAGGGACCTGGGAGGGGACTGGGGACATGGGAGGGGACTGTGGACATGGGAGGGGCAGGGACTTGGGAGGGGCAGGGACTGGGGAGGGGACTGGGGACATGGGAGGGGCAGGGACTTGGGAGGGGACTGGGAACATGGGAGGGGCAGGGACTTGGGAGGGGAGTGGGGAAATGGGAGGGGACTGGGGACATTGGAGGTGCAGGGACTGGGGAGGGGACTGGGGACATGGGAGGGGTAGGGACTGGGAAGGGGACAGGAAATATGGGAGGGGCAGGGACCTAGGAGGGGACTGGGGACATGGGAGGGGACTGCGGACATGGGAGGGGCAGGGATTTGGGAGGGGCATGGACTGGGGAGGGGACTGGGGACATGGGAGGGGCAGGGACTTGGGAAGGGCAGGGACTGGGGAGGGGACATGGGAGGGGCAGGGACTGGGGAGGGGACTGGGAACATGGGAGGGGCAGGGACTTGGAAGGGGACTGGGGAAATGGGAGGGGACTGGGGACATGGGAGGTGCAGGGACTGGGTAGGGGACTGGGGACATGGGAGGGGTAGGGACTGGGGAGGGGACAGGAAATATGGGAGGGGCAGGGACCTAGGAGGGGACTGGGGACATGGGAGGGGACTGCGGACATGGGAGGGGCAGGGATTTGGGAGGGGCAGGGACTGGGGAGGGGACTGGGGACATGGGAGGGGCAGGGACTTGGGAAGGGCAGGGACTGGGGAGGGGACATGGGAGGGGCAGGGACTGGGGAGGGGACTGGGAACATGGGCGGGGCAGGGACTTGGAAGGGGACTGGGGACATGGGAGTGGCAGGGACTTGGGAGGGGCAGGGACTGGGAGGGGACTGGGAACACGGGAGGGTCAGGGACTTGGGAGGGGCAGGGACTGGGGAGGGGACTGGGGACATGGGAGGCGCAGGGACTTGGGAGGGGACTGGGGAAATGGGAGGGGCAGGGACTTGGGAGGGGCAGGCAGTTGGGAGGGGACTGGGGACATGGGATGGGACTAGGGACTTGGGAGGGGAAGGGACTGGGAGGAGACTGGGGACACGGGAGGGGCAGGGACTTGGGAGGGGACTGGGAACATGGGAGGGGCAGGGACTTCGGAGGGGACTGCGGACATGGGAGGGGACTGGGGACAGGGGAGGGGCAGGGACTTGGGAGAGGGAGGGACTGGAGAGGGGACTGGGGACATGGGAGGGGACTAGGGACTTGGGAGGGGAAGGGACTGGGAAAGGACTGGGGACACGGGAGGGGCAGGGACTTGGGAGGGGCAGGGACTTGGGAGGGGACTGGGGACATGGGAGGCGCAGGGACTTGGGAGGGGACTGGGGAAATGGGAGGGGCAGGGACTTGGGAGGGGCAGGCAGTTGGGAGGGGACTGGGGACATGGGAGGGTCAGGGACTTGGGAGGCTACTGGGGACATGGGAGGGGCAGGGACTTTGGAGGGGAGTGGGGAAATGGGAGGGGACTGGGGACATGGGAGGGCAGGGACTGGGGAGGGGCAGGGACTGGGGAGGGGACTGGGGTCATGGGAGGGGCAGGGACTTAGGGGAGGACTGTGGACATGGGAGGGGCAGGGACTGGGGAGGGGACTGGGAACATTGGAGGGGCAGGGACTTGGGAAGGGACTGGGGACATGGGAGGGGACTAGGGACCTGGGACGACCAGGGACTTGGGAGGGGCAGGCAGTTGGGAGGGGACCGGGGACATGGGAGGGGCAGGGACTTGGGAGGGGCAGGGACTGGGGAGGGGACTGGGGACATGGGAGGCGCAGGGACTTGGGAGGGGACTTGGGACCTTGGAGGGGCAGGGATTTGGGAAGGGACTGGGGACATGGGAAGGGACTAGGGACTTGGGAGGGGACAGGAAACATGGGAGGGGCAGGGACCTGGGAGGGGACTGGGGACATGGGAGGGGACTGTGGACATGGGAGGGGCAGGGACTTGGGAGGGGCAGGGACTGGGGAGGGGACTGGGGACATGGGAGGGGCAGGGACTTGGGAGGGGAGTAGTGAAATGGGAGGGGACTGGGGACATGGGAGGGGCAGGGTCTGGGGAGGGGACTGGGAACATGGGCGGGGCAGGGACTTGGGAGGGGACTGGGGACATGGGAGGGGCAGGGACTTGGGAGGGGCAGGGACTGGGGAGGGGACTGGGGACATGGGAGGGGACTAGGGACTTGGGAGGGGAAGGGACTGGGAGGGGACTGGGGACATGGGAGGCGCAGGGACTTGGGAGGGGACTTGGGAAATGGGAGGGGCAGGGACTGGGGAGGGGACTGGGGACATGGGAGGGGCAGGGACTTGGGAGGGGCAGGCAGTTGGGAGGGGACTGGGGACATGGGAAGGGACTAGGGACTTGGGAAGGCCAGGGACTTGGGAGGGGCGGGAAGTTGGGAGGGGACTGGGGAAATGGGAGGGGCAGGGACTTGGGAGGGGAAGGGACTGGGAGGGGACTGGGGACATGGGAGGGGCAGGGACTTGGGAGGGGCAGGGACTTGGGAGGGGCAGGCAGTTGGGAGGGGACTGGGGACATGGGAGGGGCAGGGACTGGGGAGGGGACAGTGAACATGGGAGGGGCAGGGACTGGTGTGGGGACTGGGAACATGAGAGGGGTAGGGACTTGGGAGAGGACTTGGGACCTGGGAGGGGACTAGGGACCTGGGACGACCAGGGACTTGGGAGGGGCAGGCAGTTGGGAGGGGACCGGGGACATGGAGGGGCAGGGACTTGGGAGGGGCAGGGACTGGGGAGGGGACTGGGGACATGGGAGGCGCAGGGACTTGGGAGGGGACTTGGGACCTTGGAGGGGCAGGGATTTGGGAAGGGACTGGGGACATGGGAAGGGACTAGGGACTTGGGAGGGGACAGGAAACATGGGAGGGGCAGGGACCTGGGAGGGGACTGGGGACATGGGAGGGGACTGTGGACATGGGAGGGGCAGGGACTTGGGAGGGGCAGGGACTGGGGAGGGGACTGGGGACATGGGAGGGGCAGGGACTTGGGAGGGGAGTGGGGAAATGGGAGGGGACTGGGGACATGGGAGGGGCAGGGTCTGGGGAGGGGACTGGGAACATGGGCGGGGCAGGGACTTTGGAGGGGACTGGGGACATGGGAGGGGCAGGGACTTGGGAGGGGCAGGGACTGGGGAGGGGACTGGGGACATGGGAGGGGACTAGGGACTTGGGAGGGGAAGGGACTGGGAGGGGACTGGGGACATGGGAGGCGCAGGGACTTGGGAGGGGACTTGGGAAATGGGAGGGGCAGGGGACTGGGGAGGGGACTGGGGACATGGGAGGGGCAGGGACTTGGGAGGGGACTGGGGAAATGGGAGGGGCAGGGACTTGGGAGGGGCAGGCAGTTGGGAGGGGACTGGGGACATGGGAAGGGACTAGGGACTTGGGAAGGCCAGGGACTTGGGAGGGGCGGGAAGTTGGGCGGGGACTGGGGAAATGGGAGGGGCAGGGACTTGGGAGGGGAAGGGACTGGGAGGGGACTGGGGACATGGGAGGGGCAGGGACTTGGGAGGGGCAGGGACTTGGGAGGGGCAGGCAGTTGGGAGGGGACTGGGGACATGGGAGGGGCAGGGACTGGGGAGGGGACAGTGAACATGGGAGGGGCAGGGACTGGTGTGGGGACTGGGAACATGAGAGGGGCAGGGACTTGGGAGAGGACTTGGGACCTGGGAGGGGCAGGGACTTGGGAGGGGCAGGGACTTGGGAGGGGACTGGGGACATGGAAGGGTCAGGGACTTGGGAGGGGACTGGGGACTTGGGAGGGGCAGGGACTGGGGAGGGGACTGGGAAATGGGAGGGGCAGGGACTTGGGAGGGGCAGGCAGTTGGGAGGGGACTGGGGACATGGAAGGGGCAGGGACTGGGGAGGGGACAGGGAACATGGGAGGGGCAGGGACCTGGCAGGGGACTGGGGACATGGGAGGGGGAGGGACTTGGGAGGGGCAGGGACTGGGGAGGGGACATGGGAGGGGCAGGGACTGCGGAGGGGACTGGGAACATGGGCGGGCAGGGACTTGGGAGGGGCAGGCAGTTGGGAGGGGACTGGGGACATGGGAGTGGCAGGGACTGGGGAGGGGACAGGGGACATGGGAGGGGACTGGGGACAAGGCAGGGGCAGGGACTTGGGAGTCTACGGGGGACATGGGAGGGGCAGGGACTGGGGAGGGGACAGGTCACATGGGAGGGGCAGGGACTTTGGAGGGGAGTGGGGAAATGAGAGGGGACTGGGGACATGGGAGGGCAGGGACTGGGGAGGGGCAGGGACTGGGGTGGGGACTGGGGTCATGGGAGGGGCAGGGACTTGGGAGAGGACTTGGGACCTGGGAGGGGCAGGGACTTGGGAGGGGCAGGCAGTTGGGAGGGGACTGTGGACATGGGAGGGTCAGGGACTGGGGAGGGGACTGGGAACATGGGAAGGGACAGGGAACATGGGAGGGGGAGGGACTGGGGAGGGGACTGGTAACATGGGAGGGGCAGGGATTGGGAGGGGACTGGGAATATGACAGGGTCATGGACTTGGGAGGGGACTGGGGACATGGGAGGGTCAGTGACTTTGGAGGGGACTGTGGACATGGGAGGGGTAGGGACTGGGAAGGGGACTGGGAACATGGGAGGGGCAGGTACTTGGGAGGAGACTGGGGACTTGGGAGGGGACTGGGGACATGGGAGGGGCCGGGACTGGGGAGGGGACTGGGAACATGGGAGGGGCAGTGACTTGGGAGGGGACTGGGGACTTGGGAGGGGCAGGGACTGCGGAGGGGACTGGGGAAATGGGAGGGGCAGGGACTTGAGAGGGGCAGGCAGTTGGTAGGGGACTGGGGACATGGGAGGGGCAGGGACTGGGGAGGGGACACGGAACATGGGAGGAGAAGAGACCTGGGAGGGGACTGGGGACATCGAGGGGACTGCGGACATGGGAGGGGCAGGGATTTGGGAGGGGGAGAGACTGGGGAGGGGACTGGGGACATGGGAGGGGCAGGGACTGGGGAGAGGACTGGGGACATGGGAGGGGCAGGGACTTGGGAGGGGACTGGGGACATGGGAAGGGACTAGGGACTTGGGAGGGCCAGGGACATGGGAGGGGCAGGCAGTTGGGAGGGGACTGGGGACATAGGAGGGGCAGGGACCTTGGAGGGGACTGTGGACATGGGAGGGTCAGGGACTGGGGAGGGGACTGGGAACATGGGAGGGGACTGGGGACATGGGAGGGGCAGGGACTTGGGGGGGGTAGGGACTGGAGAGGGGACTGGGGACATGGGAGGGGCAGGGACTTGGGAGGGGACTGGGGACATGGGAGGGTGAGGGACTTGGGAGGTTACTGGGGACATGGGAGGGGCAGGGACTGGGGAGGGGACAGGTCACATGGGAGGGGCAGGGACTTTGGAGGGGAGTGGGGAAATGGGAGGGGATTGGGGACATGGGAGGGCAGGGACTGGGGAGGGGCAGGGGTCATGGGAGGGGCAGGGACTTGGGGGAGGACTGTGGACATGGGAGGGGCAGGGACTGGGGAGGCGACTGGGAACATGGGAGGGGCAGGGACTAGGGAGGGGACTGGGGACATGGGAGGGGCAGGGACTTTGGAGGGGCTGGGACTGGGGAGGGGACTGGGGACATGGGAGGCGCAGGGACTGGGGAGGGGACAGTGAACATGGGAGGGGCAGGGACTGGTGTGGGGACTGGGAACATGAGAGGGGCAGGGACTTGGGAGAGGACTTGGGACCTGGGAGGGGCAGGGACTTGGGAGGGGCAGGGACTTGGGAGGGGACTGGGGACATGGAAGGGTCAGGGACTTGGGAGGGGACTGGGGACTTGGGAGGGGCAGGGACTGGGGAGGGGACTGGGGAAATGGGAGGGGCAGGGACTTGGGAGGGGCAGGCAGTTGGGAGGGGACTGGGGACATGGGAGGGTCAGGGACTTGGGAGGCTACTGGGGACATGGGAGGGGCAGGGACTTTGGAGGGGAGTGGGGAAATGGGAGGGGACTGGGGACATGGGAGGGCAGGGACTGGGGAGGGGCAGGGACTGGGGAGGGGACTGGGGTCATGGGAGGGGCAGGGACTTAGGGGAGGACTGTGGACATGGGAGGGGCAGGGACTGGGGAGGGGACTGGGAACATGGGAGGGGACTAGGGACCTGGGACGACCAGGGACTTGGGAGGGGCAGGCAGTTGGGAGGGGACCGGGGACATGGGAGGGGCAGGGACTTGGGAGGGGCAGGGACTGGGGAGGGGACTGGGGACATGGGAGGCGCAGGGACTTGGGAGGGGACTTGGGACCTTGGAGGGGCAGGGATTTGGGAAGGGACTGGGGACATGGGAAGGGACTAGGGACTTGGGAGGGGACAGGAAACATGGGAGGGGCAGGGACCTGGGAGGGGACTGGGGACATGGGAGGGGACTGTGGACATGGGAGGGGCAGGGACTTGGGAGGGGCAGGGACTGGGGAGGGGACTGGGGACATGGGAGGGGCAGGGACTTGGGAGGGGAGTGGGGAAATGGGAGGGGACTGGGGACATGGGAGGGGCAGGGTCTGGGGAGGGGACTGGGAACATGGGCGGGGCAGGGACTTTGGAGGGGACTGGGGACATGGGAGGGGCAGGGACTTGGGAGGGGCAGGGACTGGGGAGGGGACTGGGGACATGGGAGGGGACTAGGGACTTGGGAGGGGAAGGGACTGGGAGGGGACTGGGGACATGGGAGGCGCAGGGACTTGGGAGGGGACTTGGGAAATGGGAGGGGCAGGGACTGGGGAGGGGACTGGGGACATGGGAGGGGCAGGGACTTGGGAGGGGACTGGGGAAATGGGAGGGGCAGGGACTTGGGAGGGGCAGGCAGTTGGGAGGGGACTGGGGACATGGGAAGGGACTAAGGACTTGGGAAGGCCAGGGACTTGGGAGGGGCGGGAAGTTGGGAGGGGACTGGGGAAATGGGAGGGGCAGGGACTTGGGAGGGGAAGGGACTGGGAGGGGACTGGGGACATGGGAGGGGCAGGGACTTGGGAGGGGCAGGGACTTGGGAGGGGCAGGCAGTTGGGAGGGGACTGGGGACATGGGAGGGGCAGGGACTGGGGAGGGGACAGTGAACATGGGAGGGGCAGGGACTGGTGTGGGGACTGGGAACATGAGAGGGGCAGGGACTTGGGAGAGGACTTGGGACCTGAGAGGGGCAGGGACTTGGGAGGGGCAGGGACTTGGGAGGGGACTGGGGACATGGAAGGGTCAGGGACTTGGGAGGGGACTGGGGACTTGGGAGGGGCAGGGACTGGGGAGGGGACTGGGGAAATGGGAGGGGCAGGGACTTGGGAGGGGCAGGCAGTTGGGAGGGGACTGGGGACATGGAAGGGGCAGGGACTGGGGAGGGGACAGGGAACATGGGAGGGGCAGGGACCTGGCAGGGGACTGGGGACATGGGAGGGGGAGGGACTTGGGAGGGGCAGGGACTGGGGAGGGGACATGGGAGGGGCAGGGACTGCGGAGGGGACTGGGAACATGGGCGGGGCAGGGACTTGGGAGGGGCAGGCAGTTGGGAGGGGACTGGGGACATGGGAGTGGCAGGGACTGGGGAGGGGACAGGGGACATGGGAGGGGACTGGGGACAAGGCAGGGGCAGGGACTTGGGAGTCTACGGGGGACATGGGAGGGGCAGGGACTGGGGAGGGGACAGGTCACATGGGAGGGGCAGGGACTTTGGAGGGGAGTGGGGAAATGAGAGGGGACTGGGGACATGGGAGGGCAGGGACTGGGGAGGGGCAGGGACTGGGGTGGGGACTGGGGTCATGGGAGGGGCAGGGACTTGGGAGAGGACTTGGGACCTGGGAGGGGCAGGGACTTGGGAGGGGCAGGCAGTTGGGAGGGGACTGTGGACATGGGAGGGTCAGGGACTGGGGAGGGGACTGGGAACATGGGAAGGGACAGGGAACATGGGAGGGGGAGGGACTGGGGAGGGGACTGGTAACATGGGAGGGGCAGGGATTGGGAGGGGACTGGGAATATGACAGGGTCATGGACTTGGGAGGGGACTGGGGACATGGGAGGGTCAGTGACTTTGGAGGGGACTGTGGACATGGGAGGGGTAGGGACTGGGAAGGGGACTGGGAACATGGGAGGGGCAGGTACTTGGGAGGAGACTGGGGACTTGGGAGGGGACTGGGGACATGGGAGGGGCCGGGACTGGGGAGGGGACTGGGAACATGGGAGGGGCAGTGACTTGGGAGGGGACTGGGGACTTGGGAGGGGCAGGGACTGCGGAGGGGACTGGGGAAATGGGAGGGGCAGGGACTTGAGAGGGGCAGGCAGTTGGTAGGGGACTGGGGACATGGGAGGGGCAGGGACTGGGGAGGGGACACGGAACATGGGAGGAGAAGAGACCTGGGAGGGGACTGGGGACATCGAGGGGACTGCGGACATGGGAGGGGCAGGGATTTGGGAGGGGGAGAGACTGGGGAGGGGACTGGGGACATGGGAGGGGCAGGGACTGGGGAGAGGACTGGGGACATGGGAGGGGCAGGGACTTGGGAGGGGACTGGGGACATGGGAAGGGACTAGGGACTTGGGAGGGCCAGGGACATGGGAGGGGCAGGCAGTTGGGAGGGGACTGGGGACATAGGAGGGGCAGGGACCTTGGAGGGGACTGTGGACATGGGAGGGTCAGGGACTGGGGAGGGGACTGGGAACATGGGAGGGGACTGGGGACATGGGAGGGGCAGGGACTTGGGGGGGGTAGGGACTGGAGAGGGGACTGGGGACATGGGAGGGGCAGGGACTTGGGAGGGGACTAAGGACATGGGAGGGTGAGGGACTTGGGAGGTTACTGGGGACATGGGAGGGGCAGGGACTGGGGAGGGGACAGGTCACATGGGAGGGGCAGGGACTTTGGAGGGGAGTGGGGAAATGGGAGGGGATTGGGGACATGGGAGGGCAGGGACTGGGGAGGGGCAGGGGTCATGGGAGGGGCAGGGACTTGGGGGAGGACTGTGGACATGGGAGGGGCAGGGACTGGGGAGGCGACTGGGAACATGGGAGGGGCAGGGACTTGGGAGGGGACTGGGGACATGGGAGGGGCAGGGACTTTGGAGGGGCTGGGACTGGGGAGGGGACTGGGGACATGGGAGGCGCAGGGACTTGGAAGGGGACTTGGGACCTTGGAGGGGCAGGGACTTGGGAAGGGACTGGGGACATGGGAGGGGACTAGGGACTTGGGAGGGGCAGGCAGTTGGGAGGGGACTGGGGACATGGGAGGGGCAGGGACTTGGGAGGGGACTGTGGACATGGGAGAAGCAGGGACTGGGGAGGGGACTGGGAACATGGGAGGGGCAGTGACTTGGGAGGGGACTGTGGACATTGGAGGGGGAGGTACTGGGGAGGGGACTGGTAACATGGGAGGGGCAGGGACTGGGGAGGGGACTGGGAATATGGCAGGGTCAGGGACTTGGGAGGGGACTGGGGACATGGGAGGGGACTGGGGACATGGGAGGGGCAGGGACAGGGGAGGGGACTGGGGACATGGGAGGGGTCTAGGGACATGGGAGGGGACGGGACTGGGAGGGGACTAGGGACCTGGGAGGGGCAGGGACTTGGGAGGGGACTGGGGAAATGGGAGGGGCAGGGACTTGTGAGGGGTAGGCAGTTGGGAGGGGACTGGGGACATGGGAAGGGACTAGAGACTTGGGAGGGCCAGGGACTTGGGAGGGGCGGGCAGTTGGGAGGAGACTGTGGACATGGGAGGGGCAGGGACTGGGGAGGGGACTGGGAACATGGGAGGGGCAGGGACTTGGGAGGGGACTGGGGAAATGGGAGGGGACTGGGGACATGGGAGTGGCAGGGACTGGGGAGGGGACTGGGAACATGGGAGGGGCAGGGACTTGGGAGGGGACTGCGGACATGGGAGGGGACTGGGGACATGGGAGGGACAGGGACTTGGGAGAGGCAGGGACTGGGGAGGGGACTGGGGACATGGGAGGGGACTAGGGACTTGGGAGGGGAAGGGACTGGGAGGGGACTGGGGACATGGGAGGGGCAGGGACTTGGGAGGGGAAGGGACTGGGAGGGGACTGGGGACATGGGAGGGGCAGGGACTTGGGAGGGGCAGGCAGTTGGGAGGGGACTGGGGACATGGGAGGGGCAGGGACTGGGGAGGGGACAGGGAACATGGGAGGGGCAGGGACCTGGGAGGGGACTGGGGACATGGGAGGGGACTGCTGGCATGGGAGGGGCAGGGATTTGAGAGGGGCAGGGACTGTGGAGGGGACTGGGGACATGGGAGGGGACTAGGGACTTGGGAGGGGACTGGGGACATGGGAAGGGACTAGGGACTTGGGAGGGCCAGGGACTTGGGAGGGGCAGGGACTTGGAAGGGGACTGGGGACATGGGAGGGGCAGGGACTGGTGTGGGGACTGGGAACATGAGAGGGGCAGGGACTTGGGAGAGGACTTGGGACCTGGGAGGGGCAGGGACTTGGGAGGGGCAGGGACTTTGGAGGGGATTGGGGACATGGGAGGGTCAGGGACTTGGGAGGGCACTGGGGACTTGGGAGGGGCAGGGACTTGGGAGGGGCAGGCAGTTGGGAGGGGACTGGGGACATGGAAGGGGCAGGGACTTGGGAGGGGACAGGGAACATGGGAGGGACAGGGACCTGGGAGGGGACTGGGGACACGGGAGGGGCAGGGATTTGGGAGGGGCAGGGACTGGGGAGGGGACTGGGGACATGGGACGGGGAGGGACTTGGGAGGGGCAGGGACTGGGGAGGGGACATGGGAGGGGCAGGGACTGGGGAGGGGACTGGGATCATGGGCGGGGCAGGGACTTGGGAGGGGCAGGCAGTTGGGAGGGGACTGGGGACATGGGAGTGGCAGGGACTGGGGAGGGGCAGGGGACATGGGAGGGGACTGGAGACATGGCAGGGGCAGGGACTTGGGAGTCTACGGGGGACATGGGAGGGGCAGGGACTGGGGAGGGGACAGGTCACATGGGAGGGGCAGGGACTTTGGAGGGGAGTGGGGAAATGGGAGCGGACTGGGGACATGGGAGGGCAGGGACTGGGGAGGGGCAGGGACTGGGGAGGGGACTGGGGTCATGGGAGGGGCAGGGAATTGGGGGAGGACTGTGGACATGGGAGGGGCAGGGACTGGGGAGTGGACTGGGAACATGGGAGGGGCAGGGACTTGGGAGAGGACTTGGGACCTGGGAGGGGCAGGGACTTGGGAAGGGACTGGGGACATGGGAGGGGACTAGGGCCCTGGGACGACCAGGGACTTGGGAGGGGCAGGCAGTTGGGAGGGGACTGGGGACATGGGAGAAGCAGGGACTGGGGAGGGGACTGGGAACATGGGAAGGGACAGGGAACATGGGAGGGGGAGGGACTGGGGAGGGGACTGTGGACATGGGAGGGGGAGGGACTGGGGAGGGGACTGGGAATATGGCAGGGTCAGGGACTTGGGAGGGGACTGGGGACATGGGAGGGTACTGGGGACATGGGAGGGGCAGGGACAGGGGAGGGGACTGGGGACATGGGAGGGGACTAGGGACATGGGAGGGGACGGGACTGGGAGGGGACTGGGGACACGGGAGGGGCAGGGACTTGGGAGGGGCAGGGACTGGGGAGGGGACTAGGGACCTGGGAGGGGCAGGGACTTGGGAGGGGACTGGGGAAATGGGAGGGGCAGGGACTTGTGAGGGGTAGGCAGTTGGGCGGGGACTGGGGACATGGGAAGGGACTAGGGACTTGGGAGGGCCAGGGACTTGGGAGGGGCGGGCAGTTGGGAGGAGTCTGTGGACATGGGAGGGGCAGGGACTGGGGAGGGGACTGAGAACATGAGAGTGGCAGGGACTTGGGAGGGGACTGCGGACATGGGAGGGGACTGGGGACATGGGAGGGACAGGGACTTGGGAGAGTCAGGCAGTTGGGAGGGGACTGGGGACATGGGAATGGACTAGGGACTTGGGAGGGGAAGGGACTGGGAGGAGACTGGGGACACGGGAGGGGCAGGGACTTGGGAGGGGACTGGGAACATGGGAGGGGCAGGGACTTCGGAGGGGACTGCGGACATGGGAGGGGACTGGGGACATGGGAGGGGCAGGGACTTGGGAGAGGCAGGGACTGGGGAGGGGACTGGGGACATGGGAGGGGACTAGGGACTTTGGAGGGGAAGGGACTGGGAAAGGACTGGGGACACGGGAGGGGCAGGGACTTGGGAGGGGCAGGGACTTGGGAGGGGATTTGGGACATGGGAGGCGCAGGGACTTGGGAGGGGACTGGGGAAATGGGAGGGGCAGGGACTTGGGAGGGGCAGGCAGTTGGGAGGGGACTGGGGACATGGGAGGGTCAGGGACTTGGGAGGCTACTGGGGACATGGGAGGGGCAGGGACTTTGGAGGGGAGTGGGGAAATGGGAGGGGACTGGGGACATGGGAGGGCAGGGACTGGGGAGGGGCAGGGACTGGGGAGGGGACTGGGGTCATGGGAGGGGCAGGGACTTGGGGGAGGACTGTGGACATGGGAGGGGCAGGGACTGGGGAGGGGACTGGGAACATGGGAGGGGCAGGGACTTGGGAAGGGACTGGGGACATGGGAGGGGACTAGGGACCTGGGACGACCAGGGACTTGGGAGGGGCAGGCAGTTGGGAGGGGACCGGGGACATGGGAGGGGCAGGGACTTGGGAGGGGCAGGGACTGGGGAGGGGACTGGGGACATGGGAGGCGCAGGGACTTGGGAGGGGACTTGGGACCTTGGAGGGGCAGGGACTTGGGAAGGGACTGGGGACATGGGAGGGGACTAGGGACTTGGGAGGGCCAGGGACTTGGGAGGGGCAGGCAGTTGGGAGGGGACTGGGGACATGGGAGGGTCAGGGACTGGGGAGGGGACTGGGGACATGGGAGGGGACTAGGGACTTGGGAGGGGAAGGGACTGGGAGGGGACTGGGGACATGGGAGGCGCAGGGACTGGGGAGCGGACTGGGGACATGGGAGGGGCAGGGACTTGGGAGGGGCAGGGACTGGGGAGGGGACTGGGGACATGGGAGGGGACTAGGGACTTGGGAGGGGAAGGGACTGGGAGGGGACTGGGGACATGGGAGGCGCAGGGACTTGGGAGGGGACTGGGGAAATGGGAGGGGAAGGGACTGGGGAGGGGACTGGGGACATGGGAGGGGCAGGGACTTGGGAGGGGCAGGCAGTTGGGAGGGGACTGGGGAAATGGGAGGGGCAGGGACTTGGGAGGGGAAGGGACTGGGAGGGGACTGGGGACATGGGAGGGGGAGGGACTTGGGAGGGGCAGGGACTTGGGAGGGGCAGGCAGTTGGGAGGGGACTGGGGACATGAGAGGGGCAGGGACTGGGGAGGGGACAGTGAACATGGGAGGGGCAGGGACTGGTGTGGGGACTGGGAACATGAGAGGGGGAGGGACTTGGGAGAGGACTTGGGACCTGGGAGGGGCAGGGACTTGGGAGGGGCAGGGACTTGGGAGGGGATTGGGGACATGGGAGGGTCAGGGACTTGGGAGGGGACTGGGGACTTGGGAGGGGCAGGGACTGGGGAGGGGACTGGTGAAATGGGAGGGGCAGGGACTTGGGAGGGGCAGGCAGTTGGGAGGGGACTGGGGACATGGAAGGGGCAGGGACCTGGCAGGGGACTGGGGACATGGGAGGGGGAGGGACTTGGGAGGGGCAGGGACTGGGGAGGGGACATGGGAGGGGCAGGGACTGCGGAGGGGACTGGGAACATGGGCGGGGCAGGGACTTGGGAGGGGCAGGCAGTTGGGAGGGGACTGGGGACATGGGAGTCGCAGGGACTGGGGAGGGGACAGGGGACATGGGAGGGGACTGGGGACATGGCAGGGGCAGGGACTTGGGAGTCTACGGGGGACATGGGAGGGGCAGGGACTGGGGAGGGGACAGGTCACATGGGAGGGGCAGGGACTTTTGAGGGGAGTGGGGAAATGAGAGGGGACTGGGGACATGGGAGGGCAGGGACTGGGGAGGGGCAGGGACTGGGGTGGGGACTGGGGTCATGGGAGGGGCAGGGACTTGGGAGAGGACTTGGGACCTGGGAGGGGCAGGGACTTGGGTAGGGACTGGGGACATGGGAGGGGACTAGGGACCTGGGAAGACCAGGGACTTGAGAGGGGCAGGCAGTTGGGAGGGGACTGTGGACATGGGAGGGTCAGGGACTGGGGAGGGGACTGGGAACATGGGAAGGGACAGGGAACATGGGAGGGGGAGGGACTGGGGAGGGGACTGGTAACATGGGAGGGGCAGGGACTGGGGAGGGGACTGGGAATATGACAGGGTAATGGACTTGGGAGGGGACTGGGGACATGGGAGGGTCAGTGACTTTGGAGGAGACTGTGGACATGGGAGGGGTAGGGACTGGGGAGGGAACTGGGAACATGGGAGGGGCAGGTACTTGGGAGGAGACTGGGGACCTGGGAGGGGCAGGGACTTGGGAGGGGACTGGGGAAATGGGAGGGGAAGGGACTTGTGAGGGGTAGGCAGTTGGGCGGGGACTGGGGACATGGGAAGGGACTAGGGACTTGGGAGGGCCAGGGACTTGGGAGGGGCGGGCAGTTGGGAGGAGACTGTGGACATGGGAGGGGCAGGGACTGGGGAGGGGACTGAGAACATGAGAGGGGCAGGGACTTGGGAGGGGACTGCGGACATGGGAGGGGACTGGGGACATGGGAGGGACAGGGACTTGGGAGAGTCAGGCAGTTGGGAGGGGACTGGGGACATGGGAATGGACTAGGGACTTGGGAGGGGAAGGGACTGGGAGGAGACTGGGGACACGGGAGGGGCAGGGACTTGGGAGGGGACAGGAAACATGGGAGGGGCAGGGACTTCGGAGGGGACTGCGGACATGGGAGGGGACTGGGGACATGGGAGGGGCAGGGACTTGGGAGAGGCAGGGACTGGGGAGGGGACTGGGGACATGGGAGGGGACTAGGGACTTGGGAGGGGAAGGGACTGGGAAAGGACTGGGGACACGGGAGGGGCAGGGACTTGGGAGGGGCAGGGACTTGGGAGGGGACTGGGGACATGGGAGGCGCAGGGACTTGGGAGGGGACTGGGGAAATGGGAGGGGCAGGGACTTGGGAGGGCAGGCAGTTGGGAGGGGACTGGGGACATGGGAGGGTCAGGGACTTGGGAGGCTACTGGGGACATGGGAGGGGCAGGGACTTTGGAGGGGAGTGGGGAAATGGGAGGGGACTGGGGACATGGGAGGGCAGGGACTGGGGAGGGGCAGGGACTGGGGAGGGGACTGGGGTCATGGGAGGGGCAGGGACTTGGGGGAGGACTGTGGACATGGGAGGGGCAGGGACTGGGGAGGGGACTGGGAACATGGGAGGGGCAGGGACTTGGGAAGGGACTGGGGACATGGGAGGGGACTAGGGACCTGGGACGACCAGGGACTTGGGAGGGGCAGGCAGTTGGGAGGGGACCGGGGACATGGGAGGGGCAGGGACTTGGGAGGGGCAGGGACTGGGGAGGGGACTGGGGACATGGGAGGCGCAGGGACTTGGGAGGGGACTTGGGACCTTGGAGGGGCAGGGACTTGGGAAGGGACTGGGGACATGGGAGGGGACTAGGGACTTGGGAGGGCCAGGGACTTGGGAGGGGCAGGCAGTTGGGAGGGGACTGGGGACATGGGAGGGTCAGGGACTGGGGAGGGGACTGGGGACATGGGAGGGGACTAGGGACTTGGGAGGGGAAGGGACTGGGAGGGGACTGGGGACATGGGAGGCGCAGGGACTGGGGAGCGGACTGGGGACATGGGAGGGGCAGGGACTTGGGAGGGGCAGGGACTGGGGAGGGGACTGGGGACATGGGAGGGGACTAGGGACTTGGGAGGGGAAGGAACTGGGAGGGGACTGGGGACATGGGAGGCGCAGGGACTTGGGAGGGGACTGGGGAAATGGGAGGGGAAGGGACTGGGGAGGGGACTGGGGACATGGGAGGGGCAGGGACTTGGGAGGGGACTGGGGAAATGGGAGGGGCAGGGACTTGGGAGGGGCAGGCAGTTGGGAGGGGACTGGGGAAATGGGAGGGGCAGGGACTTGGGAGGGGAAGGGACTGGGAGGGGACTGGGGACATGGGAGGGGCAGGGACTTGGGAGGGGCAGGGACTTGGGAGGGGCAGGCAGTTGGGAGGGGACTGGGGACATGAGAGGGGCAGGGACTGGGGAGGGGACAGTGAACATGGGAGGGGCAGGGACTGGTGTGGGGACTGGGAACATGAGAGGGGGAGGGACTTGGGAGAGGACTTGGGACCTGGGAGGGGCAGGGACTTGGGAGGGGCAGGGACTTGGGAGGGGATTGGGGACATGGGAGGGTCAGGGACTTGGGAGGGGACTGGGGACTTGGGAGGGGCAGGGACTGGGGAGGGGACTGGGGAAATGGGAGGGGCAGGGACTTGGGAGGGGCAGGCAGTTGGGAGGGGACTGGGGACATGGAAGGGGCAGGGACCTGGCAGGGGACTGGGGACATGGGAGGGGGAGGGACTTGGGAGGGGCAGGGACTGGGGAGGGGACATGGGAGGGGCAGGGACTGCGGAGGGGACTGGGAACATGGGCGGGGCAGGGACTTGGGAGGGGCAGGCAGTTGGGAGGGGACTGGGGACATGGGAGTGGCAGGGACTGGGGAGGGGACAGGGGACATGGGAGGGGACTGGGGACATGGCAGGGGCAGGGACTTGGGAGTCTACGGGGGACATGGGAGGGGCAGGGACTGGGGAGGGGACAGGTCACATGGGAGGGGCAGGGACTTTGGAGGGAAGTGGGGAAATGAGAGGGGACTGGGGACATGGGAGGGCAGGGACTGGGGAGGGGCAGGGACTTGGGAGAGGACTTGGGACCTGGGAGGGGCAGGGACTTGGGTAGGGACTGGGGACATGGGAGGGGACTAGGGACCTGGGAAGACCAGGGACTTGAGAGGGGCAGGCAGTTGGGAGGGGACTGTGGACATGGGAGGGTCAGAGACTGGGGAGGGGACTGGGAACATGGGAAGGGACAGGGAACATGGGAGGGGGAGGGACTGGGGAGGGGACTGGTAACATGGGAGGGGCAGGGACTGGAGAGGGGACTGGGAATATGACAGGGTAATGGACTTGGAAGGGGACTGGGGACATGGGAGGGTCAGTGACTTTGGAGGGGACTGTGGACATGGGAGGGGTAGGGACTGGGGAGGGGACTGGGAACATGGGAGGGGCAGGTACTTGGGAGGAGACTGGGGACTTGGGAGGGGACTGGGGACATGGGAGGGGCCGGGACTGGGGAGGGGACTGGGAACATGGGAGGGGCAGGGACTTGGGAGGGGACTGGGGACTTGGGAGGGGCAGGGACTGGGGAGGGGACTGGGGAAATGGGAGGGGCAGGGACTTGGGAGGGGCAGGCAGTTGGTAGGGGACTGGGGACATGGGAGGGGCAGGGACTTGGGAGGGGACAGGGAACATGGGAGGAGAAGAGACCTGGGAGGGGACTGGGGACATCGAGGGGACTGCGGACATGGGAGGGGCAGGGATTTGGGAGGGGGAGAGACTGGGGAGGGGACTGGGGACATGGGAGGGGCAGGGACTGGGGAGAGGACTGGGGACATGGGAGGGGCAGGGACTTGGGAGGGGACTGGGGACATGGGAAGGGACTAGGGACTTGGGAGGGCCAGGGACATGGGAGGGCCAGGCAGTTGGGAGGGGACTGGGGACATAGGAGGGGCAGGGACCTTGGAGGGGACTGTGGACATGGGAGGGTCAGGGACTGGGGAGGGGACTGGGAACATGGGAGGGGACTGGGGACATGGGAGGGGCAGGGACTTGGGGGGGGTAGGGACTGGAGAGGGGACTGGGGACATGGGAGGGGCAGGGACTTGGGAGGGGACTGGGGACATGGGAGGGTGAGGGACTTGGGAGGTTACTGGGGACATGGGAGGGGCAGGGACTGGGGAGGGGACAGGTCACATGGGAGGGGCAGGGACTTTGGAGGGGAGTGGGGAAATGGGAGGGGATTGGGGACATGGGAGGGCAGGGACTGGGAAGGGGCAGGGGTCATGGGAGGGGCAGGGACTTGGGGGAGGACTGTGGACATGGGAGGGGCAGGGACTGGGGAGGCGACTGGGAACATGGGAGGGGCAGGGACTTGGGAGGGGACTGGGGACATGGGAGGGGCAGGGACTTTGGAGGGGCTGGGACTGGGGAGGGGACTGGGGACATGGGAGGCGCAGGGACTTGGGAGGGGACTTGGGACCTTGGAGGGTCAGGGACTTGGGAAGGGACTGGGGACATGGGAGGGGACTAGGGACTTGGGAGGGGAAGCAGTTGGGAGGGGACTGGGGACATGGGAGGGGCAGGGACTTGGGAGGGGACTGTGGACATGGGAGAAGCAGGGACTGGGGAGGGGACTGGGAACATGGGAGGGGCAGTGACTTGGGAGGGGACTGTGGACATTGGAGGGGGAGGTACTGGGGAGGGGACTGGTAACATGGGAGGGGCAGGGACTGGGGAGGGGACTGGGAATATGGCAGGGTCAGGGACTTGGGAGGGGACTGGGGACATGGGAGGGGACTGGGGACATGGGAGGGGCAGGGACAGGGGAGGGGACTGGGGACATGGGAGGGGACTAGGGCCATGGGAAGACCAGGGACTTGGGAGGGGCAGGCAGTTGGGAGGGGACTGTGGACATGGGAGGGTCAGGGACTGGGGAGGGGACTGGGAACATGGGAAGGGACAGGGAACATGGGAGGGGGAGGGACTGGGGAGGGGACTGGTAACATGGGAGGGGCAGGGACTGGGGAGGGGACTGGGAATATGACAGGGTAATGGACTTGGGAGGGGACTGGGGACATGGGAGGGTCAGTGACTTTGGAGGGGACTGTGGACATGGGAGGGGTAGGGACTGGGGAGGGGACTGGGAACATGGGAGGGGCAGGTACTTGGGAGGAGACTGGGGACTTGGGAGGGGACTGGGGACATGGGAGGGGCCGGGACTGGGGAGGGGACTGGGAACATGGGAGGGGCAGGGACTTGGGAGGGGACTGGGGACTTGGGAGTGGCAGGGACTGGGGAGGGGACTGGGGAAATGGGAGGGGCAGGGACTTGGGAGGGGCAGGCAGTTGGTAGGGGACTGGGGACATGGGAGGGGCAGGGACTGGGGAGGGGACAGGGAACATGGGAGGAGAAGAGACCTGGGAGGGGACTGGGGACATCGAGGGGACTGCGGACATGGGAGGGGCAGGGATTTGGGAGGGGGAGAGACTGGGGAGGGGACTGGGGACATGGGAGGGGCAGGGACTGGGGAGAGGACTGGGGACATGGGAGGGGAAGGGACTTGGGAGGGGACTGGGGACATGGGAAGGGACTAGGGACTTGGGAGGGCCAGGGACATGGGAGGGCCAGGCAGTTGGGAGGGGACTGGGGACATAGGAGGGGCAGGGACCTTGGAGGGGACTGTGGACATGGGAGGGTCAGGGACTGGGGAGGGGACTGGGAACATGGGAGGGGACTGGGGACATGGGAGGGGCAGGGACTTGGGGGGGGTAGGGACTGGAGAGGGGACTGGGGACATGGGAGGGGCAGGGACTTGGGAGGGGACTGGGGACATGGGAGGGTGAGGGACTTGGGAGGTTACTGGGGACATGGGAGGGGCAGGGACTGGGGAGGGGACAGGTCACATGGGAGGGGCAGGGACTTTGGAGGGGAGTGGGGAAATGGGAGGGGATTGGGGACATGGGAGGGCAGGGACTGGGGAGGGGCAGGGGTCATGGGAGGGGCAGGGAGTTGGGGGAGGACTGTGGACATGGGAGGGGCAGGGACTTGGGAGGGGACTGGGGACATGGGAGGGGCAGGGACTTTGGAGGGGCTGGGACTGGGGAGGGGACTGGGGACATGGGAGGCGCAGGGACTTGGGAGGGGACTTGGGACCTTGGAGGGGCAGGGACTTGGGAAGGGACTGGGGACATGGGAGGGGACTAGGGACTTGGGAGGGGCAGGCAGTTGGGAGGGGACTGGGGACATGGGAGGGGCAGGGACTTGGGAGGGGACTGTGGACATGGGAGAAGCAGGGACTGGGGAGGGGACTGGGAACATGGGAGGGGCAGTGACTTGGGAGGGGACTGTGGACATTGGAGGGGGAGGTACTGGGGAGGGGACTGGTAACATGGGAGGGGCAGGGACTGGGGAGGGGACTGGGAATATGGCAGGGTCAGGGACTTGGGAGGGGACTGGGGACATGGGAGGGGACTGGGGACATGGGAGGGGCAGGGGAGGGGACTGGGGACATGGGAGGGGACTAGGGACATGGGAGGGGCAGGGACAGGGGAGGGGACTGGGGACATGGGAGGGGTCTAGGGACATGGGAGGGGACGGGACTGGGAGGGGACTAGGGACCTGGGAGGGGCAGGGACTTGGGAGGGGACTGGGGAAATGGGAGGGGCAGGGACTTGTGAGGGGTAGGCAGTTGGGAGG
This sequence comes from Neomorphus geoffroyi, assembly GCA_033558235.1. Taxonomy (NCBI): domain Eukaryota; kingdom Metazoa; phylum Chordata; class Aves; order Cuculiformes; family Neomorphidae; genus Neomorphus; species Neomorphus geoffroyi. Next base: position 21,269 of record JAUMJM010000326.1, read on the forward strand.
GGACTGGGGACATGGGAAGGGAGTAGAGACTTGGGAGGGCCAGGGACTTGGGAGGGGCGGGCAGTTGGGAGGAGACTGTGGACATGGGAGGGGCAGGGACTGGGGAGGGGACTGGGAACATGGGAGGGGCAGGGACTTGGGAGGGGACTGGGGAAATGGGAGGGGACTGGGGACATGGGAGTGGCAGGGACTGGGGAGGGGACTGGGAACATGGGAGGGGCAGGGACTTGGGAGGGGACTGCGGACATGAGAGGGGACTGGGGACATGGGAGGGACAGGGACTTGGGAGAGGCAGGGACTGGGGAGGGGACTGGGGACATGGGAGGGGACTAGGGACTTGGGAGGGGAAGGGACTGGGAGGGGACTGGGGACATGGGAGGGGCAGGGACTTGGGAGGGGAAGGGACTGGGAGGGGACTGGGGACATGGGAGGGGCAGGGACTTGGGAGGGGCAGGAAGTTGGGAGGGGACTGGGGACATGGGAGGGGCAGGGACTGGGGAGGGGACAGGGAACATGGGAGGGGCAGGGACCTGGGAGGGGACTGGGGACATGGGAGGGGACTGCTGGCATGGGAGGGGCAGGGATTTGGGAGGGGCAGGGACTGTGGAGGGGACTTTGGACATGGGAGGGGACTAGGGACTTGGGAGGGGACTGGGGACATGGGAAGGGACTAGGGACTTGGGAGGGCCAGGGACTTGGGAGGGGCAGGGACTTGGAAGGGGACTGGGGACATGGGAGGGGCAGGGACTGGTGTGGGGACTGGGAACATGAGAGGGGCAGGGACTTGGGAGAGGACTTCGGACCTGGGAGGGGCAGGGACTTGGGAGGGGCAGGGACTTTGGAGGGGATTGGGGACATGGGAGGTTCAGGGACTTGGGAGGGGACTGGGGAGTTGGGAGGGGCAGGGACTGGGGAGGGGACTGGGGAAATGGGAGGGGCAGGGACTTGGGAGGGGCAGGCAGTTGGGAGGGGACTGGGGACATGCAAGGGGCAGGGACTTGGGAGGGGACAGGGAACATGGGAGGGGCAGGGACCTGGGAGGGGACTGGGGACATGGGAGGGGACTGCGGACACGGGAGGGGCAGGGATTTGGGAGGGGCAGGGACTGGGGAGGGGACTGGGGACATGGGAGGGGGAGGGACTTGGGAGGGGCAGGGACTGGGGAGGGGACATGGGAGGGGCAGGGACTGGGGAGGGGACTGGGATCATGGGCGGGGCAGGGACTTGGGAGGGGCAGGCAGTTGGGAGGGGACTGGGGACATGGGAGTGGCAGGGACTGGGGAGGGGACAGGGGACATGGGAGGGGACTGGAGACATGGCAGGGGCAGGGACTTGGGAGTCTACGGGGGACATGGGAGGGGCAGGGACTGGGGAGGGGACAGGTCACATGGGAGGGGCAGGGACTTTGGAGGGGAGTGGGGAAATGGGAGCGGACTGGGGACATGGGAGGGCAGGGACTGGGGAGGGGCAGGGACTGGGGAGGGGACTGGGGTCATGGGAGGGGCAGGGAATTGGGGGAGGACTGTGGACATGGGAGGGGCAGGGACTGGGGAGTGGACTGGGAACATGGGAGGGGCAGGGACTTGGGAGAGGACTTGGGACCTGGGAGGGGCAGGGAATTGGGAAGGGACTGGGGACATGGGAAGGGACTAGGGACTTGGGAGGGGACAGGAAACATGGGAGGGGCAGGGACCTGGGAGGGGACTGGGGACATGGGAGGGGACTGTGGACATGGGAGGGGCAGGGACTTGGGAGGGGCAGGGACTGGGGAGGGGACTGGGGACATGGGAGGGGCAGGGACTTGGGAGGGGAGTGGGGAAATGGGAGGGGACTGGGGACATGGGAGGGGCAGGGTCTGGGGAGGGGACTGGGAACATGGGCGGGGCAGGGACTTGGGAGGGGACTGGGGACATGGGAGGGGCAGGGACTTGGGAGGGGCAGGGACTGGGGAGGGGACTGGGGACATGGGAGGGGACTAGGGACTTGGGAGGGGAAGGGACTGGGAGGGGACTGGGGACATGGGAGGCGCAGGGACTTGGGAGGGGACTGGGGAAATGGGAGGGGCAGGGACTGGGGAGGGGACTGGGGACATGGGAGGCGCAGGGACTTGGGAGGGGACTGGGGAAATGGGAGGGGCAGGGACTTGGGAGGGGCAGGCAGTTGGGAGGGGACTGGGGACATGGGAAGGGACTAGGGACTTGGGAAGGCCAGGGACTTGGGAGGGGCGGGAAGTTGGGAGGAGACTGTGGACATGGGAGGGGCAGGGACTGGTGTGGGGACTGGGAACATGAGAGGGGCAGGGACTGGGGAGGGGACTGGGGAAATGGGAGGGGCAGGGACTTGGGAGGGGCAGGCATTTGGTAGGGGACTGGGGACATGGGAGGGGCAGAGACTGGGGAGGGGACAGGAAACATGGGAGGGGCAGGGACCTGGGAGGGGACTGGGGACATGGGAGGGGACTGCAGACATGGGAGGGGCAAGGATTTGGGAGGGGCAGGCAGTTGGGAGGGGACTGGGGACATGGGAGGGGCAGGGACTTGGGAGGGGAGTGGGGAAATGGGAGGGGACTGGGGACATGGGAGGGGCAGGGACTGGGGAGGGGACTGGGAACATGGGCGGGGCAGGGACTTGGGAGGGCACTGGGGACATGGGAGGGGCAGGGACTTGGGAGGGGCAGGGACTGGGGAGGGGAATGGGGACATGGGAGGGGACTAGGGACTTGGGAGTGGAAGGGACTGGGAGGGGACTGGGAACACGGGAGGGGCAGGGACTTGGGAGGGGCAGGGACTGGGGAGGGGACTGGGGACATGGGAGGTGCAGGGACTTGGGAGGGGACTAGGGACCTGGGAGGGTCAGGGACTTGGGAGGGGCAGAAAGTTGGGAGGGGACTGGGGACACGGGAGGGGCATTGACTTTGGAGGGGACTGTGGACACTGGAGAGGCAGGGACTGGGGAGGGGACTGGGAACATGGGAGGGTCAGGGACTTGGGAGGAGACTGGGGAATTGGGAGGGTACTGGGGACTTGGGAGGGGCAGGGACTGGGGAGGGGACTGGGGAAATTGGGGTGGCAGGGACTTGGGAGGGGCAGGCAGTTGGGAGGGGTCTGGGGACATGGGAGGGGCAGGGACTGGGAAGGGGACAGGGAACATGGGAGGGGTAGGGACCTGGGAGGGGAATGGGGACATGGGAAGGGACTAGGGACTTGGGAGGGCCAGGGATTTGGGAGCGGCAGGCACTTGGAAGGGGATTGGGGACATGGGAGGGGCAGGGACTGGTGTGGGGACTGGGAACATGAGAGGGGCAGGGACTTGGGAGAGGACTTGGGACCTGGGAGGGGCAGGGACTTGGGAGGGGCAGGGTCTTTGGAGGGGATTGGGGACATGGGAGGGTCAGGGACTTGGGAGGGAACTGGGGACTTGGGAGGGGCAGGGACTGGGGAGGGGACTGGGGAAATGGGAGGGTCAGGGACTTGGGAGAGGCAGGGACTGGGGAGGGGACTCGGGACATGGGAGAGGCAGGGACTTGGGAGGGGCAGGGACTGGGGAGGGGACTGGGGACATGGGAGGGGCAGGGACTGGGGAGGGGACTGGGAACATGGGCGGGGCAGGGACTTGGGAGGGGACTGGGGAAATGGGAGGGGGAGGGACTTGGGAGGGGCAGGCAGTTGGGAGGGGACTGGGGACATGGGAAGGGACTAGGGACTTGGGAGGGCCAGGGACTTGGGAGGGGCGGGAAGTTGGGAGGAGACTGTCGACATGGGAGGGGCAGGGACTGGGGAGGGGACTGGGAACATGGGAGGGGCAGGGACTTGGGAGGGGAGTGGGGAAATGGGAGGGGACTGGGGACATGGGAGGGGCAGGGACTGGGGAGGGGACTGGGAACATGGGAGGGGCAGGGACTTGGGAGGGGACTGCGGACATGTGAGGGGACTGGGGACATGGGAAGGGACTAGGGACTTGGGAGGGCCGGGGACTTGGGAGGGGCAGGGACTTGGAAGGGGACTGGGGACATGGGAGGGGCAGGGACTGGTGTGGGGACTGGGAACATGAGAGGGGCAGGGACTTGGGAGAGGACTTGGGACCTGGGAGGGGCAGGGACTTGGGAGGGGCAGGCAGTTGGGAGGGGACTGGGGACATGGGAGGGGCCGTGACTTGGGAGGGGACTGGGGACTTGGGAGGGGCAGGGACTGGGGAGGGGACTGGGGAAATGGGAGGGGCAGGGACTTGGGAGGGGCAGGCAGTTGGGAGGGGACTGGGGACATGAGAGGGGCAGGGACTGGGGAGGGGACAGGAAACATGGGAGGGGCAGGGACCTGGGATGGGACTGGGGACATGGGAGGGGACTGCGGACATGGGAGGGGCAGGGATTTGGGAGGGGCAGGGACTGGGGAGGTCACTGGGGACATGGGAGGGGCAGGGACTTGGGAGGGGAATAGGGAAATGGGAGGGGACTGGGGACATGGGAGGCGCAGGGACTTGGGAGGGGACTGGGGAAATGGGAGGGCCAGGGACTTGGGAGGGGCGGGAAGTTGGGAGGAGACTGTGGACATGGGAGGGGCAGGGACTGGGGAGGGGACTGGGAAGATGGGAGGGGCAGGGACTTGGGAGGGGAGTGGGGAAATGGGAGGGGACTGGGGACATGGGAGGGGCAGGGACTGGGGAGGGGACTGGGAACATGGGAGGGGCAGGGACTTGGGAGGGACTGCGGACATGTGAGGGGACTGGGGACATGGGAAGGGACTAGGGACTTGGGAGGGCCGGGGACTTGGGAGGGGCAGGGACTTGGAAGGGGACTGGGGACATGGGAGGGGCAGGGACTGGTGTGGGGACTGGGAACATGAGAGGGGCAGGGACTTGGGAGAGGACTTGGGACCTGGGAGGGGCAGGGACTTGGGAGGGGCAGGCAGTTGGGAGGGGACTGGGGACATGGGAGGGGCCGTGACTTGGGAGGGGACTGGGGACTTGGGAGGGGCAGGGACTGGGGAGGGGACTGGGGAAATGGGAGGGGCAGGGACTTGGGAGGGGCAGGCAGTTGGGAGGGGACTGGGGACATGAGAGGGGCAGGGACTGGGGAGGGGACAGGAAACATGGGAGGGGCAGGGACCTGGGATGGGACTGGGGACATGGGAGGGGACTGCGGACATGGGAGGGGGAGGGATTTGGGAGGGGCAGGGACTGGGGAGGTCACTGGGGACATGGGAGGGGCAGGGACTTGGGAGGGGAGTAGGGAAATGGGAGGGGACTGGGGACATGGGAGGCGCAGGGACTTGGGAGGGGACTGGGGAAATGGGAGGGGCAGGGTCTTGGGAGGGGCAGGCAGTTGGGAGGGTACTGGGGACATGGGAAGGGACTAGGGACTTGGGAGGGCCAGGGACTTGGGAGGGGCGGGAAGTTGGGAGGAGACTGTGGACATGGGAGGGGCAGGGACTGGGGAGGGGACTGGGAACATGGGAGGGGCAGGGACTTGGTAGGGGAGTGGGGAAATGGGAGGGGACTGGGGACATGGGAGGGGCAGGGACGGGGGAGGGGACTGGGAACATGGGAGGGGCAGGGACTTGGGAGGGGACTGCGGACATGTGAGTGGACTGGGGACATGGGAAGGGACTAGGGACTTGGGAGGGCCAGGGACTTGGGAGGGGCAGGGACTTGGGAGGGGACTGGGGACATGGGAGGCACAGGGACTTGGGAGGGGAGTGGGGAAATGGGAGGGGACTGGGGACATGGGAGGGGAAGGGACTGGTGTGGGGACTGGGAACATGGGCGAGGCAGGGACTTGGGAGGGGACTTGGGACCTGGGAGGGGCAGGGACTTGGGAGGGGCAGGCAGTTGGGAGGGGACTGGGGACATGGGAGGGGCAGGGACTGGGGAGGGGAGTAGGGAAATGGGAGGGGACTGGGGACATGGGAGGGGCAGGGACTGGGGAGGGGACTGGGAACATGGGCGGGGCATGGACTTGGGAGGGGACTGGGGACATGGGAGGGGCAGGGACTCTGGAGGGGCAGGGACTGGGGAGGGGACTGGGGACATGGGAGGGGACTAGGTACTTGGGAGGGGAAGGGACTGGGAGGGGACTGGGAACACGAGAGGGGCAGAGACTTGGGAGGAGACTGGGGAATTGGGAGGGTACTGGGGACTTAGGAGGGGCAGGGACTGGGGAGGGGACTGGGGAAATGGGGGTGGCAGAGACTTGGGAGGGGCAGGCAGTTGGGAGGGGACTGGGGACATGAGAGGGGCAGGGACTGGGAAGGGGATAGGGAACATGGGAGGGGCAGGGACTGGTGTGGGTACTGGGAACATGAGAGGGGCAGGGACTTGGGAGAGGACTTGGGACCTGGGAGGGGCAGGGACTTGGGAGGGGCAGGGTCTTTGGAGGGGACTGGGGACATGGGAGGGTCAGGGACTTGGGAGGGAACTGGGGACTTGGGAGGGGCAGGGACTGGGGAGGGGACAGGGAACATGGGAGGGTCAGGGACTTGGGAGAGGCAGGGACTCGGGACGGGACTGGGGACATGGGAGGGGCAGGGATTTGGGAGGGGCAGGGACTGGGGAGGGGACATGGGAAGGGCACGGACTGGGGAGGGGACTGGGAACATGGGAGGGGCAGGGACTTGGGAGGGGAGTAGGGAAATGGGAGGGGACTGGGGACATGGGAGGGGCAGGGACTGGGGAGGGGACTGGGTACATGGGAGGGGCAGGGACTTGGGAGGGGACTGGGGAAATGGGAGGGGCAGGGACTTGGGAGGGGCAGGCAGTTGGGAGGGGACTGGGGACATGGGAAGGGACTAGGGACTTGGGAGGGCCAGGGACTTGGGAGGGGCGGGAAGTTGGGAGGAGACTGTGGACATGGGAGGGGCAGGGACTGGGGAGGGGACTGGGAACATGGGAGGGGCAGGGACTTCGGAGGAGACTGGGGAATTGGGAGGGTACTGGGGACTTGGGAGGGGCAGGGACAGGGGAGGGGACTGGGGAAATGGGGGTGGCAGGGACTTGGGAGGGGCAGGCAGTTGGGAGGCGACTGGGGACATGGGAGGGGCAGGGACTGGGAAGGGGACTGGGAACATGGGAGGGGCAGGGACTTGGGAGGGGACTGCGGACATGTCAGGGGACTGGGGACATGGGAAGGGACTAGGGACTTGGGAGGGCCAGGGACTTGGGAGGGGCAGGGACTTGGAAGGGGACTGGGGACATGGGAGGGGACTGGGGACATGGGAGGGGCAGGGACTGGGGAGGGGACTGGGAACATGGGCGGGGCAGGGACTTGGGAGGGGACTGGGGAAATGGGAGGGGCAGGGACTTGGGAGGGGCAGGCAGTTGGGAGGGGACTGGGGACATGGGAAGGGACTAGGGACTTGGGAGGGCCATGGACTTGGGAGGGGCGGGAAGTTGGGAGGAGACTGTGGACATGGGAGGGGCAGGGACTGGGGAGGGGACTGGGAACATGGGAGGGGCAGGGACTTGGGAGGAGACTGGGGAATTGGGAGGGTACTGGGGACTTGGGAGGGGCAGGGACTGGGGAGGGGACTGGGGAAATGGGGGTGGCAGGGACTTGGGAGGGGCAGGCAGTTGGGAGGGGACTGGGGACATGGGAGGGGACTGCGGACATGGGAGGGGCAGGGATTTGGGAGGGGCAGGGACTGGGGAGGTCACTGGGGACATGGGAGGGGCAGGGACTTGGGAGGGGAGTAGGGAAATGGGAGGGGACTGGGGACACGGGAGGGGCAGGGACTGGGGAGGGGACTGGGAACATGGGCGGGGCAGGGACTTGGGAGGGGACTGGGGAAATGGGAGGGGCAGGGACTTGGGAGGGGCAGGCAGTTGGGAGGGGACTGGGGACATGGGAAGGGACTAGGGACTTGGGAGGTCCAGGGACTTGGGAGGGGCGGGAAGTTGGGAGGAGACTGTGGACATGGGAGGGGCAGGGACTGGGGAGGGGACTGGGAACATGGGAGGGGCAGGGACTTGGGAGGGGAGTGGGGAAATGGGAGGGGACTGTGGACATGGGAGGGGCAGGGACTGGGGAGGGGACTGGGAACATGGGAGGGGCAGGGACTTGGGAGGGGACTGCGGACATGTCAGGGGACTGGGGACATGGGAAGGGACTAGGGACTTGGGAGGGCCAGGGACTTGGGAGGGGCAGGGACTTGGAAGGGGACTGGGGACATGGGAGGGGACTGGGGACATGGGAGGGGCAGGGACTGGGGAGGGGACTGGGAACATGCGCGGGGCAGGGACTTGGGAGGGGACTGGGGAAATGGGAGGGGCAGGGACTTGGGAGGGGCAGGCAGTTGGGAGGGGACTGGGGACATGGGAAGGGACTAGGGACTTGGGAGGGCCATGGACTTGGGAGGGGCGGGAAGTTGGGAGGAGACTGTGGACATGGGAGGGGCAGGGACTGGGGAGGGGACTGGGAACATGGGAGGGGCAGGGACTTGGGAGGAGACTGGGGAATTGGGAGGGTACTGGGGACTGGGGAGGGGCAGGGACTGGGGAGGGGACATGGGAGGGGCAGGGACTGGGGAGGGGACTGGGAACATGGGAGGGGTAGGGACCTGGGAGGGGACTGGGGACATGGGGGTGGCAGGGACTTGGGTGGGGCAGGCAGTTGGGAGGGGACTGGGGACATGGGAGGGGCAGGGACTTGGGAGGGGACTGGGGAAATGGGAAGGGACTAGGGACTTGGGAGGGCCAGGGATTTGGGAGCGGCAGGCACTTGGAAGGGGATTGGGGACATGGGAGGTGCAGGGACTAGTGTGGGGACTGGGAACATGAGAGGGGCAGGGACTTGGGAGAGGACTTGGGACCTGGGTGGGGCAGGGACTTGGGAGGGGCAGGGTCTTTGGAGGGGATTGGGGACATGGGAGGGTCAGGGACTTGGGAGGGAACTGGCGACTTGGGAGGGGCAGGGACTGGGGAGGGGACTGGGGAAATGGGAGGGTCAGGGACATGGGAGAGGCAGGGACTGGGGAGGGGACTCGGGACATGGGAGAGGCAGGGACTTGGGAGGGGCAGGGACTGGGGAGGGGACTGGGGACATGGGAGGGGCAGGGACTGGGGAGGGGACTGGGAACATGGGCGGGGCAGGGACTTGGGAGGGGACTGGGGAAATGGGAGGGGCATGGACTTGGGAGGGGCAGGCAGTTGGGAGGGGACTGGGGACATGGGAAGGGACTAGGGACTTGGGAGGGCCATGGACTTGGGAGGGGCGGGAAGTTGGGAGGAGACTGTGGACATGGGAGGGGCAGGGACTGGGGAGGGGACTGGGAACATGGGAGGGGCAGGGACTTGGGAGGGGAGTGGGGAAATGGGAGGGGACTGGGGACATGGGAGGGGCAGGGACTGGGGAGGGGACTGGGAACATGGGAGGGGCAGGGACTTGGGAGGGGACTGCGGACATGTGAGGGGACTGGGGACATGGGAAGGGACTAGGGACTTGGGAGGGCCGGGGACTTGGGAGGGGCAGGGACTTGGAAGGGGACTGGGGACATGGGAGGGGCAGGGACTGGTGTGGGGACTGGGAACATGAGAGGGGCAGGGACTTGGGAGAGGACTTGGGACCTGGGAGGGGCAGCGACTTGGGAGGGGCAGGCAGTTGGGAGGGGACTGGGGACATGGGAGGGGCAGTGACTTGGGAGGGGACTGGGGACTTGGGAGGGGCAGGGACTTGGGAGGGGACTGGGGACATGAGAGGGGCAGGGACTGGGGAGGGGACAGGAAACATGGGAGGGGCAGGGACCTGGGATGGGACTGGGGACATGGGAGGGGACTGCGGACATGGGAGGGGCAGGGATTTGGGAGGGGCAGGGACTGGGGAGGTCACTGGGGACATGGGAGGGGCAGGGACTTGGGAGGGGAGTAGGGAAATGGGAGGGGACTGGGGACATGGGAGGGGCAGGGACTGGGGAGGGGACTGGGAACATGGGCGGGGCAGGGACTTGGGAGGGGACTGGGGAAATGGGAGGGTCAGGGACTGGGGAGGGGACTGGGAACATGGGAGGGGCAGGCAGTTGGGAGGGGACTGGGGACATGGGAAGGGACTAGTGACTTGGGAGGGCCAGGGACTTGGGAGGGGCGGGAAGTTGGGAGGAGACTGTGGACATGGGAGGGGCAGGGACTGGGTAGGGGACTGGGAACATGGGAGGGGCAGGGACTTGGGAGGGGAGTGGGGAAATGGGAGGGGACTGGGGACATGGGAGGGGCAGGGACGGGGGAGGGGACTGGGAACATGGGAGGGGCAGGGACTTGGGAGGGGACTGCGGACATGTGAGTGGACTGGGGACATGGGAAGGGACTAGGGACTTGGGAGGGCCAGGGACTTGGGAGGGGCAGGGACTTGGGAGGGGACTGGGGACATGGGAGGCGCAGGGACTTGGGAGGGGAGTGGGGAAATGGGAGGGGACTGGGGACATGGGAGGGGCAGGGACTGGTGTGGGGACTGGGAACATGGGCGGGGCAGGGACTTGGGAGGGGACTTGGGACCTGGGAGGGGCAGGGACTTGGGAGGGGCAGGCAGTTGGGAGGGGACTGGGGACATGGGAGGGGCAGGGACTGGGGAGGGGAGTAGGGAAATGGGAGGGGACTGGGGACATGGGAGGGGCAGGGACTGGGGAGGGGACTGGGAACATGGGAGGGGCAGGGACTTGGGAGGGGACTGGGGACATGGGAGGGGCAGGGACTTGGGAGGGGCAGGGACTGGGGAGGGGACTGGGGACATGGGAGGGGACTAGGGACTTGGGAGGGGAAGGGACTGGGGAGGGGACTGGGGAAATGGGGGTGGCAGAGACTTGGGAGGGGCAGGCAGTTGGGAGGGGACTGGGGACATGAGAGGGGCAGGGACTGGGAAGGGGATAGGGAACATGGGAGGGGCAGGGACTGGTGTGGGTACTGAGAACATGAGAGGGGCAGGGACTTGGGAGAGGACTTGGGACCTGGGAGGGGCAGGGACTTGGGAGGGGCAGGGTCTTTGGAGGGGATTGGGGACATGGGAGGGTCAGGGACTTGGGAGGGAACTGGGGACTTGGGAGGGGCAGGGACTGGGGAGGGGACAGGGAACATGGGAGGGTCAGGGACTTGGGAGAGGCAGGGACTGGGGAGGGGACTGGGGACATAGGAGGGGCAGGGATTTGGGAGGGGCAGGGACTGGGGAGGGGACATGGGAGGGGCAGGGACTGGGGAGGGGACTGGGAACATGGGAGGGGCAGGGACCTGGAAGGGGAGTGGGGAAATGGGAGGGGACTGGGGACATGGGAGGGGCAGGGACGGGGGAGGGGACTGGGAACATGGGAGGGGCAGGGACTTGGGAGGGGACTGCGGACATGTGAGTGGACTGGGGACATGGGAAGGGACTAGGGACTTGGGAGGGCCAGGGACATGGGAGGGGCAGGGACTTGGGAGGGGACTGGGGACATGTGAGGCGCAGGGACTTGGGAGGGGAGTGGGGAAATGGGAGGGGACTGGGGACATGGGAGGGGCAGGGACTGGTGTGGGGACTGGGAACATGGGCGGGGCAGGGACTTGGGAGGGGACTTGGGACCTGGGAGGGGCAGGGACTTGGGAGGGGCAGGCAGTTGGGAGGGGACTGGGGACATGGGAGGGGCAGGGACTGGGGAGGGGAGTGGGAAATGGGAGGGGACTGGGGACATGGGAGGGGCAGGGACTGGGGAGGGGACTGGGAACATGGGAGGGGCAGGGAATTGGGAGGGGACTGGGAACATGGGCGGGGCAGGGACTTGGGAGGGGACTGGGGACATGGGAGGGGACTAGGGACTTGGGAGGGGAAGGGACTGGGAGGGGACTGGGAACACGGGAGGGGCAGGGACTTGGGAGGAGACTGGGGAATTGGGAGGGTACTGGGGACTTAGGAGGGGCAGGGACTGGGGAGGGGACTGGGGAAATGGGGGTGGCAGAGACTTGGGAGGGGCAGGCAGTTGGGAGGCGACTGGGGACATGAGAGGGGCAGGGACTGGGAAGGGGATAGGGAACATGGGAGGGGCAGGGACTGGTGTGGGTACTGGGAACATGAGAGGGGCAGGGACTTGGGAGAGGACTTGGGACCTGGGAGTGGCAGGGACTTGGGAGGGGCAGGGTCTTTGGAGGGGATTGGGGACATGGGAGGGTCAGGGACTTGGGAGGGAACTGGGGACTTGGGAGGGGCAGGGACTGGGGAGGGGACAGGGAACATGGGAGGGTCAGGGACTTGGGAGAGGCAGGGACTGGGGAGGGGACTGGGGACATGGGAGGGGCAGGGATTTGGGAGGGGCAGGGACTGGGGAGGGGACATGGGAGGGGCACGGACTGGGGAGGGGACTGGGAACATGGGAGGGGCAGGGATATGGGAGGGGAGTAGGGAAATGGGAGGGGACTGGGGACATGGGAGGGGCAGGGACTGGGGAGGGGACTGGGTACATGGGAGGGGCAGGGACTTGGGAGGGGACTGGGGAAATGGGAGGGGCAGGGACTTGGGAGGGGAAGGCAGTTGGGAGGGGACTGGGGACATGGGAAGGGACTAGGGACTTGGGAGGGCCAGGGACTTGGGAGGGGCGGGAAGTTGGGAGGAGACTGTGGACATGGGAGGGGCAGGGACTGGGGAGGGGACTGGGAACATGGGAGGGGCAGGGACTTGGGAGGGGAGTGGGGAAATGGGAGGGGACTGTGGACATGGGAGGGGCAGGGACTGGGGAGGGGACTGGGAACATGGGAGGGGCAGGGACTTGGGAGGGGACTGCGGACATGTCAGTGGACTGGGGACATGGGAAGGGACTAGGGACTTGGGAGGGCCAGGGACTTGGGAGGGGCAGGGACTTGGAAGGGGACTGGGGACATGGGAGGGGCAGGGACTGGTGTGGGGACTGGGAACATGAGAGGGGCAGGGACTTGGGAGGGGACTGGGGACATGGGAGGGGACTAGGGACTTGGGAGGGGAAGGGACTGGGAGGGGACTGGGAACACGGGAGGGGCAGGGACTTGGGAGGAGACTGGGGAATTGGGAGGGTACTGGGGACTTAGGAGGGGCAGGGACTGGGGAGGGGACTGGGGAAATGGGGGTGGCAGAGACTTGGGAGGGGCAGGCAGTTGGGAGGCGACTGGGGACATGAGATGGGCAGGGACTGGGAAGGGGATAGGGAACATGGGAGGGGCAGGGACTGGTGTGGGTACTGGGAACATGAGAGGGGCAGGGACTTGGGAGAGGACTTGGGACCTGGGAGTGGCAGGGACTTGGGAGGGGCAGGGTCTTTGGAGGGGATTGGGGACATGGGAGGGTCAGGGACTTGGGAGGGAACTGGGGACTTGGGAGGGGCAGGGACTGGGGAGGGGACAGGGAACATGGGAGGGTCAGGGACTTGGGAGAGGCAGGGACTGGGGAGGGGACTGGGGACATGGGAGGGGCAGGGATTTGGGAGGGGCAGGGACTGGGGAGGGGACATGGGAGGGGCACGGACTGGGGAGGGGACTGGGAACATGGGAGGGGCAGGGATATGGGAGGGGAGTAGGGAAATGGGAGGGGACTGGGGACATGGGAGGGGCAGGGACTGGGGAGGGGACTGGGTACATGGGAGGGTCAGGGACTTGGGAGGGGACTGGGGAAATGGGAGGGGCAGGGACTTGGGAGGGGAAGGCAGTTGGGAGGGGAGTGGGGACATGGGAAGGGACTAGGGTCTTGGGAGGGCCAGGGACTTGGGAGGGGCGGGAAGTTGGGAGGAGACTGTGGACATGGGAGGGGCAGGGACTGGGGAGGGGACTGGGAACATGGGAGGGGCAGGGACTTGGGAGGGGAGTGGGGAAATGGGAGGGGACTGTGGACATGGGAGGGGCAGGGACTGGGGAGGGGACTGGGAACATGGGAGGGGCAGGGACTTGGGAGGGGACTGCGGACATGTCAGTGGACTGGGGACATGGGAAGGGACTAGGGACTTGGGAGGGCCAGGGACTTGGGAGGGGCAGGGACTTGGAAGGGGAATGGGGACATGGGAGGGGCAGGGACTGGTGTGGGGACTGGGAACATGAGAGGGGCAGGGACTTGGGAGAGGACTTGGGACCTGGGAGGGGTAGGGACTTGGGAGCGGCAGGCAGTTGGGAGGGGACTGGGGACACGGTAGGGGCAGGGACTGGGGAGGGGAGTAGGGAAATGGGAGGGGACTGGGGACATGGGAGGGGCAGGGACTGGGGAGGGGACTGGGAACATGGGAGGGGCAGGGACTTGGGAGGGGACTGGGGACATGGGAGGGGCAGGGACTTGGGAGGGGCAGGGACTGGGAGGGGACTGGGAACACGGGAGGGGCAGGGAATTGGGAGGGGCAGGGACTGGGGAGGGGACTGGGGACATGGGAGGCGCAGGGACTTGGGAGGGGACTGGGGAAATGGGAGGGGCAGGGACTTGGGTGGGGCAGGGACTGGTGTGGGTACTGGGAACATGAGAGCGGCAGGGACTTGGGAGAGGACTTGGGACCTGGGAGGGGCAGGGACTTGGGAGGGGCAGGGTCTTTGGAGGTGATTGGGGACATGGGAGGGTCAGGGACTTGGGAGGGAACTGGGGACTTGGAGGGGCAGGGACTGGGGAGGGGACAGGGAACATGGGAGGGTCAGGGACTTGGGAGAGGCAGGGACTGGGGAGGGGACTGGGGACATGGGAGGGGCAGGGACTTGGGAGGGGCAGGGACTGGGGAGGGGACATGGGAGGGGCACGGACTGGGGAGGGGACTGGGAACATGGGAGGGGCAGGGACTTGGAAGGGGAGTAGGGAAATGGGAGGGGACTGGGGACATGGGAGGGGCAGGGACTGGGGAGGGGACTGGGAACATGGGAGGGGCAGGGACTTGGGAGGGGACTGGGGAAATGGGAGGGGCAGGGACTTGGGAGGGGCAGGCAGTTGGGAGGGGACTGGGGACATGGGAAGGGACTAGGGACTTGGGAGGGCCAGGGACTTGGGAGGGGCGGGAAGTTGGGAGGAGACTGTGGACATGGGAGGGGCAGGGACTGGGGAGGGGACTGGGAACATGGGAGGGGCAGGGACTTGGGAGGGGAGTGGGGAAATGGGAGGGGACTGGGGACATGGGAGGGGCAGGGACTGGGGAGGGGACTGGGAACATGGGAGGGGCAGGGACTTGGGAGGGGACTGCGGACATGTGAGGGGACTGGGGACATGGGAAGGGACTAGGGACTTGGGAGGGCCAGGGACTTGGGAGGGGCAGGGACTTGGAAGGGGACTGGCACATGGGAGGGGCAGGGACTGGTGTGGGGACTGGGAACATGAGAGGGGCAGGGACTTGGGAGAGGACTTGGGACCTGGGAGGGGTAGGGACTTGGGAGGGGCAGGCAGTTGGGAGGGGACTGGGGACATGGGAGGGGCAGGGACTGGGGAGGGGAGTAGGGAAATGGGAGGGGACTGGGGACATGGGAGAGGCAGGGACTGGGGAGGGGACTGGGAACATGGGCGGGGCAGGGACTTGGGAGGGGCAGGGACTGGGGAGGGGACTGGGGATATGGGAGGCGCAGGGACTTGGGAGGGGACTGGGGAAATGGGAGGGGCAGGGACTTGGGAGGGGCAGGCAGTTGGGAGGGGACTGGGGACATGGGAAGGGACTAGGGACTTGGGAGGGCCAGGGACTTGGGAGGGGAGGGAAGTTGGGAGGAGACTGTGGACATGGGAGGGGCAGGGACTGGGGAGGGGACTGGGAACATGGGCGGGGCAGGGACTTGGGAGGGGACTGGGGACATGGGAGGGGCAGGGACTTGGGAGGGGCAGGGACTGGGAGGGGACTGGGAACACGGGAGGGGCAGGGACTTGGGAGGGGAGTGGGGAAATGGGAGGGGCAGGGACTTGGGAGGGGACAGGGGACATGGGAGGGGCAGGGACTTGGGAGGGGACTAGGAACATGGGCGGGGCAGGGACTTGGGAGGGGACTGGGGACATGGGAGGGGCAGGGACTTGGGAGGGGCAGGGACTGGGAGGGGACTGGGAACACGGGAGGGGCAGGGATTTGGGAGGGGACTGGGGACATGGGAGGGGCAGGGACTTGGGAGGGGACAGGGGACATGGGAGGGGCAGGGACTTGGGAGGGGCAGGGACTGGGAGGGGACTGGGAACACGGGAGGGCCAGGGACTTGGGAGGGGCAGGGACTTGGAAGGGGACTGGGGACATGGGAGGGGCAGGGACTTGGGAGGGGCAGGGACTGGGGAGGGGACTATGAACATGGGAGGGGCAGGGACTTGGGAGGGGACTGGGAACATGGGAGGGGCAGGGACTTGGGATGGGACTGGGGAAATGGGAGGGGACTGGGGACATGGGAGGGGCAGGGAGTGGGGAGGGGACTGGGGACATGGGAGGGTCAAGGACTGGGGAGGGGACAGGAAACATGGGAGGGGCAGGGACCTGGGAGGGGACTGGGGACATGGGAGGGGGACTGCGGACATGGGAGGGGCAGGGATTTGGGAGGGGCAGGGACTGGGGAGGGGACTGGGGACATGGGAGGGGCAAGGACTTGGGAGGGGCAGGGACTGGGGAGGGGACATGGGAGGGGGAGGGACTGGGGAGGGGACTGGGAACATGGGTGGGGCAGGGACTTGGGAGGGGACTGGGGACATGGGAGGGGCAGGGACTTGGGAGGGGCAGGGACTTGGAAAGGGACTGGGGAAATGGGAGGGGCAGGGACTTGGGAGGGGACTGGGAACATGGGAGGGGCAGGGACTTGGGAGGGGACTGGGGAAATGGGAGGGGCAGGGACTTGGGAGGGGACTGGGGACATGGGAAGGGACTAGGGACTTGGGAGGGCCAGGGACTTGGGAGGGGCAGGGACTTGGAAAGGGACTGGGGACATGGGAGGGGCAGGGTCTGGTGTGGGGACTGGGAACATGAAAGGTTTAGGGACTTGGGAGAGGACTTGGGACCTGGGAGGGGCAGGGACTTGGGAGGGGCAGGGTCTTTGGAGGGGATTGGGGACATTGGAGGGTCAGGGACTGGGGAGGGGACTAGGGAAATGGGAGGGGCAGGGACTTGGGAGGGCCAGGGACTTGGGAGGGCCGGGAAGTTGGGAGGGGACTGGGGACATGGGAGGGGCAGGGACTGGGGAGGGGACAGGAAACATGGGAGGGGCAGGGACCTGGGAGGGGACTGGGGACATGGGAGGGGCAGGGATTTGGGAGGGGCAGGGACTGGGGAGGGGACTGGGGACATGAGAGGGGCAGGGACTTGGGAGGGGAGTGGGGAAATGGGAGGTGACTGGGGACATGGGAGGGGCAGGGACTGGGGAGGGGACTGGGAACATGGGAGGCGCAGGGACTTGGGAGGGGACTGGGGACATGGGAGGGGCAGGGACTTGGGAGGGGCAGGGACTGGGGAGGGGACTGGGGACATGGGAGGGGACTAGGGACTTGGGAGGGGAAGGGACTGGGAGGGGACTGGGAACACGGGAGGGGCGGGGACTTGGGAGGAGACTGGGGAATTGGGAGGGTACTGGGGACTTAGGAGGGGCAGGGACTGGGGAGGGGACTGGGGAAATGGGGGTGGCAGGGACTTGGGAGGGGTAGGCAGTTGGGAGGGGACTGGGGACATGAGAGGGGCAGGGACTGGGAAGGGGATAGGGAACATGGGAGGGGTAGGGACCTGGGAGGGGACTGGGGACATGGGGGTGGCAGGGACTTGGGAGGGGCAGGCAGTTGGGAGGGGACTGGGGACTTGGGAGGGGCAGGGACTTGGGAGGGCCAGGGAATTGGGAGCGGCAGGGACTTGGAAGGGGACTGGGGACATGGGAGGGGCAGGGACTGGTGTGGGTACTGGGAACATGAGAGGGCAGGGACTTGGGAGAGGACTTGGGACCTGGGAGGGGCAGGGACTTGGGAGGGGCAGGGTCTTTGGAGGGGATTTGGGACATGGGAGGGTCAGGGACTTGGGAGGGAACTGGGGATATGGGAGGGGCAGGGACTGGGGAGGGGACAGGGAACATGGGAGGGTCAGGGACTTGGGAGAGGCAGGGACTGGGGAGGGGACTGGGGACATGGGAGGGGCAGGGACTTGGGAGGGGCAGGGACTGGGGAGGGGACATGGGAGGGGCAGGGACTGGGGAGGGGACTGGGAACATGGGAGGGGCAGGGACTTGGGAGAGGACTTGGGACCTGGGAGGGGCAGGGACTTGGGAGGGGCAGGGTCTTTGGAGGGGATTTGGGACATGGGAGGGTCAGGGACTTGGGAGGGAACTGGGGATATGGGAGGGGCAGGGACTGGGGAGGGGACAGGGAACATGGGAGGGTCAGGGACTTGGGAGAGGCAGGGACTGGGGAGGGGACTGGGAACATGGGAGGGGCAGGGACTTGGGAGGGGAGTAGGGAAATGGGAGGGGACTGGGGACATGGGAGGGGTAGGGACTGGGGAGGGGACTGGGAACATGGGAGGGGCAGGGACTTGGGAGGGGACTGGGGAAATGGGAGGGGCAGGGACTTGGGAGGGGACTGGGGACATGGGAAGGGACTAGGGACTTGGGAGGGCCAGGGACTTGGGAGGGGCAGGGACTTGGAAGGGGACTGGGGACATGGGAGGGGAAGGGACTGGTGTGGGGACTGGGAACATGAGAGGGGCAGGGACTTGGGAGAGGACGTGGGACCTGGGAGGGGCAGGGACTTGGGAGGGACAGGCAGTTGGGAGGGGACGGGGGACATGGGAGGGGCAGGGACTTGGGAGGGGAGTAGGGAAATGGGAGGGGACTGGGGACATGGGAGGGGCAGGGACTGGGGAGGGGACTGGGAACATGGGCGGGGCAGGGACTTGGGAGGGGACTGGGGACATGGGAGGGGTAGGGACTGGGCAGGGGACTGGGAACATGGGAGGGGCAGGGACTTGGGAGGGCCAGGCAGTTGGGAGGGGACTGGGGACATGGGAAGGGACTAGGGACTTGGGAGGGGACTGGGGACATGGGAGGGGACTCCTGGCATGGGAGGTGCAGGGATTTGCAAGGGACAGGGACTGGGGAGGGGACTGGGGACATGGGAGGGGCAGGGACTGGGGAGGGGAGAGGGAACATGGGAGGGGCAGGGACCTGGGAGGGGACTGGGGACATGGGAGGGGTCTGCTGGCATGGGAGGTGCAGGGATTTGCAAGGGGCAGGGACTGGGGAGGGGACTGGGGACATGGGAGGCGCAGGGACTTGGGAGGGGACTGGGGACATGGGAAGGGACTAGGGACTTGGGAGGGCAAGGGACTTGGGAGGGGCAGTGACTTGGAAGGGGACTGGGGACATGGGAGGGGCAGGGACTTGGGAGGGGAGGCAGTTGGGAGGGGGACTGGGGACATGGGAGGGGACTGCGGACATGGGAGGGGCAGGGATTTGGGAGGGGCAGGGACTGGGGAGGGGACTGGGGACATGGGAGGGGCAGGGACTTGGGAGGGTCAGGGACTGGGGAGGGGGACAGGGAACATGGGAGGGGCAGGGACCTGGGAGGGGACTGGGGACATGGGAGGGGACTGCTGGCATGGGAGGTGCAGGGATTTGCAAGGGGCAGGGACTGGGGAGGGGACTGGGAACATGGGAGTGGCAGGGACTTGGGAGGGGACTGGGGACATGGGAAGCGACTAGGGACTTGGGAGGGCAAGGGACTTGGGAGGGGCAGTGACTTGGAAGGGGACTGGGGACATGGGAGGGGCAGGGACTTGGGAGGGGCAGGCAGTTGGGAGGGGACTGGGGACATGGGAGGGGCAGGGACTGGGGAGGGGACTGGGGACATGGGAGGGGACTGCGGACATGGGAGGGGCAGGGATTTGGGAGGGGCAGGGACTGGGGAGGGGACTGGGAACATGGGAGGGGCAGGGACTTGGGAGGGGCAGGGACTGGGGAGGGGACTGGGAACATGGGAGGGGCAGGGACTTGGGAGGGGAGTGGGGAAATGGGAGGGGACTGGGGACATGGGAGGGGCAGGGACTGGGGAGGGGACTGGGGACATGGGAGGGGCAGGGACTGGGGAGGGGACAGGAAACATGGGAGGGGCAGGGATCTGGGAGGGGACTGGGGACATGGGAGGGGACTGCGGACATGGGAGGGGCAGGGATTTGGGAGGGGCAGGGACTGGGGAGGGGACTGGGGACATGGAAGGGGCAAGGACTTGGGAGGGGCTGGGACTGGGGAGGGGACATGGGAGGGGGAGGGACTGGGGAGGGGACTGGCAACATGGGAGGGGCAGGGACTTGGGAGGGGAGTAGTGAAATGGGAGGGGACTGGGGGACATGGGAGGGGCAGGGACTGGAGAGGGGACTGGGGACATGGGAGGGGCAGGGAATTGGGAGGGGCAGGGACTGGGAGGGGACTGGGAACACGGGAGGGGCAGGGACTTGGGAGGGGCAGGGACTGAGGAGGGGAATGGGAACATGGGAGGCGCAGGGACTTGGGAGGGGACTGGGGAAATGGGAGGGGCAGGGACTTGGGAGGGGCAGGCAGTTGGGAGGGGACTGGGGACATGGGAAGGGACTAGGCACTTGGGAGGGCCAGGGACTTGGAAGGGGACTGGGGACATGGGAGGGACAGGGTCTGGTGTGGGGACTGGGAACATGAGAGGGTCAGGGACTTGGGACAGGACTTGGGACCTGGGAGGGGCAGGGACTTGGGAGGGGCAGGGTCTTAGGAGGGGATTGGGGACATTGGAGGGTCAGGGACTTGGGAGGGGACTGGGGACTTGGGAGGGGCAGGGACTGGGGAGGGGATTGGGTAAATGGGAGGGGCAGGGACTTGGGAGGGGCAGGCAGTTGGGAGGGGACATTGAAGGGGCAGGGACTTGGGAGGGGACTGGGGACATGGGAAGTGACTAGGGACTTGGGAGGGCCAGGGACGTGGGAGGGGCAGGGACTTGGAAGGGGACTGGGGACATGGGAAGGGCAGGGACTGGTGTGGGGACTGGGAACATGAGAGGGGCAGGGACTTGGGAGAGGACTTGGGACCTGGGAGGGGGAGGGACTTGGGAGGGGCAGGGACTTTGGAGGGGATTGGGGACATGGGAGGGTCAGGGTTTTGGGAGGGGACTGGGGACTTGGGAGGGGCAGGGACTGGGGAGGGGACTGGGGAAATGGAAGGTGCAGGGACTGGGGAGGGGACAGGGAACATGGGAGGGGCAGGGACCTGGGCGGGGACTGGGGACATGGGAGGGGGAGGGACTTGGGAGGGGCAGGGACTGGGGACATGGGAGGGGGAGGGACTTGGGAGGGGCAGGGACTGGGGAGGGGACATGGGAGGGGCAGGGACTGGGGAGGGGACTGGGAACATGGGACGGGCAGGGACTTTGGAGGGGAGTGGGGAAATGGGAGGGGACTGGGGACATGGGAGGCGCAGGGAGTTGGGAGGGGACAGGGAACATGGGAGGGGACTGGGAACATGGCAGGGGCAGGCAGTTGGGAGGGGACTGGGGACATGGGAGTGGCAGGGACTGGGGAGGGGACAGGGAACATGGGAGGGGACTGGGAACATGGCAGGGGCAGGGACTTGGGAGGGGATTGGGGACATGGGAAGGGAATAGGGACTTGCGAGGGGCAGGGACTTGGGAGGGGCAGGCAGTTGGGAGGGGACTGGGGACATGGGAGGGGCAGGGACTTGGGAGGGGATTGTGGACATGGGAGGGGCAGGGACTGGGTTGGGGACTAGGAATATGGGAGGAGCAGGGACTTGGGAGAGGACTTGGGACCTGGGAGGGGCAGGGACTTGGGAGGGGACTGGGGACATGGGAGGGGCAGGGACTTGGGAGGGGCAGGAACTGGGGAGGGGACTGGGGACATGGGAGGGGACGAGGGACTTTGGAGGGGCAGGCAGTTGGGAGGGGACTGGGGACATGGGAGGGGCAGTGACTTGGGAGGGAACTGGGGACTTGGGAGGGGCAGGGACTGGGGAGGGGACTGGGGAAATGGGAGGGGCAGGGACTTGGGAGGGGCAGGCAGTTGGGAGGGGACTGGGGACATGGGAGGGGCAGGGACTGGGGAGGGGACAGGAAACATGGGAGGGGCAGGGACCTGGGAGGGGACTGGGGACATGGGAGGGGACTGCGGACATGGGAGGGGCAGGGATTTGGGATGGGCAGGGACTGGGGAGGGGACTGGGGACATGGGAGGGGCAGGGACTTGGGAGGGGCAGGGACTGGGGAGGGGACATGGGAGGGGCAGGGACTGGGGAGGGGACTGGGAACATGGGAGGGGCAGGGACTTGGGAGGGGAGTGGGGAAATGGGAGGGGACTGGGGACATGGGAGGTGCAGGGACTGGGGAGGGGACTGGGGACATGGGAGGGGCAGGGACTGGGGAGGGGACAGGAAATATGGGAGGGGCAGGGACCTAGGAGGGGACTGGGGACATGGGAGGGGACTGCGGACATGGGAGGGGCAGGGATTTGGGAGGGGCAGGGACTGGGGAGGGGACTGGGGACATGGGAGGGGCAGGGACTTGGGAGGGGACTGGGGAAATGGGAAGGGACTAGGGACTTGGGAGGGCCAGGGACTTGGAAGGGGACTGGGGACATGGGAGGGACAGGGTCTGGTGTGGGGACTGGGAACATGAGAGGGTCAGGGACTTGGGACAGGACTTGGGACCTGGGAGGGGCAGGGACTTGGGAGGGGCAGGGTCTTAGGAGGGGATTGGGGACATTGGAGGGTCAGGGACTTGGGAGGGGACTGGGGACTTGGGAGGGGCAGGGACTGGGGAGGGGATTGGGTAAATGGGAGGGGCAGGGACTTGGGAGGGGCAGGCAGTTGGGAGGGGACATTGAAGGGGCAGGGACTTGGGAGGGGACTGGGGACATGGGAAGTGACTAGGGACTTGGGAGGGCCAGGGACGTGGGAGGGGCAGGGACTTGGAAGGGGACTGGGGACATGGGAAGGGCAGGGACTGGTGTGGGGACTGGGAACATGAGAGGGGCAGGGACTTGGGAGAGGACTTGGGACCTGGGAGGGGGAGGGACTTGGGAGGGGCAGGGACTTTGGAGGGGATTGGGGACATGGGAGGGTCAGGGATTTGGGAGGGGACTGGGGACTTGGGAGGGGCAGGGACTGGGGAGGGGACAGGGAACATGGGAGGGTCAGGGACTTGGGAGAGGCAGGGACTGGGGAGGGGACTGGGAACATGGGAGGGGCAGGGACTTGGGAGGGGAGTAGGGAAATGGGAGGGGACTGGGGACATGGGAGGGGTAGGGACTGGGGAGGGGACTGGGAACATGGGAGGGGCAGGGACTTGGGAGGGGACTGGGAACATGGGAGGGGCAGGGACTTGGGAGGGGACTGGGGACATGGGAAGGGACTAGGGACTTGGGAGGGCCAGGGACTTGGGAGGGGCAGGGACTTGGAAGGGGACTGGGGACATGGGAGGGGAAGGGACTGGTGTGGGGACTGGGAACATGAGAGGGGCAGGGACTTGGGAGAGGACGTGGGACCTGGGAGGGGCAGGGACTTGGGAGGGACAGGCAGTTGGGAGGGGACGGGGGACATGGGAGGGGCAGGGACTTGGGAGGGGAGTAGGGAAATGGGAGGGGACTGGGGACATGGGAGGGGCAGGGACTGGGGAGGGGACTGGGAACATGGGCGGGGCAGGGACTTGGGAGGGGACTGGGGACATGGGAGGGGTAGGGACTGGGCAGGGGACTGGGAACATGGGAGGGGCAGGGACTTGGGAGAGGACTTGGGACCTGGGAGGGGCAGGGACTTGGGAGGGGCAGGGTCTTTGGAGGGGATTTGGAACATGGGAGGGTCAGGGACTTGGGAGGGAACTGGGGATATGGGAGGGGCAGGGACTGGGGAGGGGACAGGGAACATGGGAGGGTCAGGGACTTGGGAGAGGCAGGGACTGGGGAGGGGACTGGGAACATGGGAGGGGCAGGGACTTGGGAGGGGAGTAGGGAAATGGGAGGGGACTGGGGACATGGGAGGGGTAGGGACTGGGGAGGGGACTGGGAACATGGGAGGGGCAGGGACTTGGGAGGGGACTGGGGAAATGGGAGGGGCAGGGACTTGGGAGGGGACTGGGGACATGGGAAGGGACTAGGGACTTGGGAGGGCCAGGGACTTGGGAGGGGCAGGGACTTGGAAGGGGACTGGGGACATGGGAGGGGAAGGGACTGGTGTGGGGACTGGGAACATGAGAGGGGCAGGGACTTGGGAGAGGACGTGGGACCTGGGAGGGGCAGGGACTTGGGAGGGACAGGCAGTTGGGAGGGGACGGGGGACATGGGAGGGGCAGGGACTTGGGAGGGGAGTAGGGAAATGGGAGGGGACTGGGGACATGGGAGGGGCAGGGACTGGGGAGGGGACTGGGAACATGGGCGGGGCAGGGACTTGGGAGGGGACTGGGGACATGGGAGGGGTAGGGACTGGGCAGGGGACTGGGAACATGGGAGGGGCAGGGACTTGGGAGGGCCAGGCAGTTGGGAGGGGACTGGGGACATGGGAAGGGACTAGGGACTTGGGAGGGGACTGGGGACATGGGAGGGGACTCCTGGCATGGGAGGTGCAGGGATTTGCAAGGGGCAGGGACTGGGGAGGGGACTGGGGACATGGGAGGGGCAGGGACTGGGGAGGGGAGAGGGAACATGGGAGGGGCAGGGACCTGGGAGGGGACTGGGGACATGGGAGGGGTCTGCTGGCATGGGAGGTGCAGGGATTTGCAAGGGGCAGGGACTGGGGAGGGGACTGGGGACATGGAAGGCGCAGGGACTTGGGAGGGGACTGGGGACATGGGAAGGGACTAGGGACTTGGGAGGGCAAGGGACTTGGGAGGGGCAGTGACTTGGAAGGGGACTGGGGACATGGGAGGGGCAGGGACTTGGGAGGGGCAGGCAGTTGGGAGGGGACTGGGGACATGGGAGGGACTGCGGACATGGGAGGGGCAGGGATTTGGGAGGGGCAGGGACTGGGGAGGGGACTGGGGACATGGGAGGGGCAGGGACTTGGGAGGGTCAGGGACTGGGGAGGGGACAGGGAACATGGGAGGGGCAGGGACCTGGGAGGGGACTGGGGACATGGGAGGGGACTGCTGGCATGGGAGGTGCAGGGATTTGCAAGGGGCAGGGACTGGGGAGGGGACTGGGAACATGGAGTGGCAGGGACTTGGGAGGGGACTGGGGACATGGGAAGCGACTAGGGACTTGGGAGGGCAAGGGACTTGGGAGGGGCAGTGACTTGGAAGGGGACTGGGGACATGGGAGGGGCAGGGACTTGGGAGGGGCAGGCAGTTGGGAGGGGACTAAGGACATGGGAGGGGCAGGGACTGGGGAGGGGACTGGGGACATGGGAGGGGACTGCGGACATGGGAGGGGCAGGGATTTGGGAGGGGCAGGGACTGGGGAGGGGACTGGGAACATGGGAGGGGCAGGGACTTGGGAGGGGCAGGGACTGGGGAGGGGACTGGGAACATGGGAGGGGCAGGGACTTGGTGAGGGGAGTGGGGAAATGTGAGGGGACTGGGGACATGGGAGGGGCAGGGACTGGGGAGGGGACTGGGGACATGGGAGGGGCAGGGACTGGGGAGGGGACAGGAAACATGGGAGGGGCAGGGATCTGGGAGGGGACTGGGGACATGGAGGGGACTGCGGACATGGGAGGGGCAGGGATTTGGGAGGGGCAGGGACTGGGGAGGGGACTGGGGACATGGAAGGGGCAAGGACTTGGGAGGGGCTGGGACTGGGGAGGGGGACATGGGAGGGGGAGGGACTGGGGAGGGGACTGGCAACATGGGAGGGGCAGGGACTTGGGAGGGGGAGTAGTGAAATGGGAGGGGGACTGGGGACATGGGAGGGGCAGGGACTGGAGAGGGGACTGGGGACATGGGAGGGGCAGGGAATTGGGAGGGGCAGGGACTGGGAGGGGACTGGGAACACGGGAGGGGCAGGGACTTGGGAGGGGCAGGGACTGAGGAGGGGAATGGGAACATGGGAGGCGCAGGGACTTGGGAGGGGACTGGGGAAATGGGAGGGGCAGGACTTGGGAGGGGCAGGCAGTTGGGAGGGGACTGGGGACATGGGAAGGGACTAGGGACTTGGGAGGGCCAGGGACTTGGAAGGGGACTGGGGACATGGGAGGGACAGGGTCTGGTGTGGGGACTGGGAACATGAGAGGGTCAGGGACTTGGGACAGGACTTGGGACCTGGGAGGGGCAGGGACTTGGGAGGGGCAGGGTCTTAGGAGGGGATTGGGGACATTGGAGGGTCAGGGACTTGGGAGGGGACTGGGGACTTGGGAGGGGCAGGGACTGGGGAGGGGATTGGGTAAATGGGAGGGGCAGGGACTTGGGAGGGGCAGGCAGTTGGGAGGGGACATTGAAGGGGCAGGGACTTGGGAGGGGACTGGGGACATGGGAAGTGACTAGGGACTTGGGAGGGCCAGGGACGTGGGAGGGGCAGGGACTTGGAAGGGGACTGGGGACATGGGAAGGGGCAGTGGACTGGTGTGGGGACTGGGAACATGAGAGGGGCAGGGACTTGGGAGAGGACTTGGGACCTGGGAGGGGGAGGGACTTGGGAGGGGCAGGGACTTTGGAGGGGATTGGGGACATGGGAGGGTCAGGGATTTGGGAGGGGACTGGGGACTTGGGAGGGGCAGGGACTGGGGAGGGGACAGGGAACATGGGAGGGTCAGGACTTGGGAGAGGCAGGGACTGGGGAGGGGACTGGGAACATGGGAGGGGCAGGGACTTGGGAGGGGAGTAGGGAAATGGGAGGGGACTGGGGACATGGGAGGGGTAGGGACTGGGGAGGGGACTGGGAACATGGGAGGGGCAGGGACTTGGGAGGGGACTGGGAACATGGGAGGGGCAGGGACTTGGGAGGGGACTGGGGACATGGGAAGGGACTAGGGACTTGGGAGGGCCAGGGACTTGGGAGGGGCAGGGACTTGGAAGGGGACTGGGGACATGGGAGGGGAAGGGACTGGTGTGGGGACTGGAACATGAGAGGGGCAGGGACTTGGGAGAGGACGTGGGACCTGGGAGGGGCAGGGACTTGGGAGGGACAGGCAGTTGGGGAGGGGACGGGGGACATGGGAGGGGCAGGGACTTGGGAGGGGAGTAGGGGAAATGGGAGGGGACTGGGGACATGGGAGGGGCAGGGACTGGGGAGGGGACTGGGAACATGGGCGGGGCAGGGACTTGGGAGGGGACCTGGGGACATGGAGGGGTAGGGACTGGGCAGGGGACTGGGAACATGGGAGGGGCAGGGACTTGGGAGGGCCAGGCAGTTGGGAGGGGACTGGGGACATGGGAAGGGACTAGGACTTGGGAGGGGACTGGGGACATGGGAGGGGACTCCTGGCATGGGAGGTGCAGGGATTTGCAAGGGGCAGGGACTGGGGAGGGGACTGGGGACATGGGAGGGGCAGGGACTGGGGAGGGGAGAGGGAACAAGGGAGGGGCAGGGACCTGGGAGGGGACTGGGGACATGGGAGGGGTCTGCTGGCATGGGAGGTGCAGGGATTTGCAAGGGGCAGGGACTGGGGAGGGGACTGGGGACATGGAAGGCGCAGGGACTTGGAGGGGACTGGGACATGGGAAGGGGACTAGGGACTTGGGGAGGGCAAGGGACTTGGGAGGGGCAGTGACTTGGAAGGGGACTGGGGACATGGGAGGGGCAGGGACTTGGGAGGGGCAGGCAGTTGGGAGGGGACTGGGGACATGGGAGGGGACTGCGGACATGGGAGGGGCAGGGATTTGGGAGGGGCAGGGACTGGGGAGGGGACTGGGGACATGGGAGGGGCAGGGACTTGGGAGGGTCAGGGACTGGGGAGGGGACAGGGAACATGGGAGGGGCAGGGACCTGGGAGGGGACTGGGGACATGGGAGGGGACTGCTGGCATGGGAGGTGCAGGGATTTGCAAGGGGCAGGGACTGGGGAGGGGACTGGGAACATGGAGTGGCAGGGACTTGGGAGGGGACTGGGGACATGGGAAGCGACTAGGGACTTGGGAGGGGCAAGGGACTTGGGAGGGGCAGTGACTTGGAAGGGGACTGGGGACATGGGAGGGGGCAGGGACTTGGGAGGGGCAGGCAGTTGGGAGGGGACTAAGGACATGGGAGGGGCAGGGACTGGGGAGGGGACTGGGGACATGGGAGGGGACTGCGGACATGGGAGGGGCAGGGATTTGGGAGGGGCAGGGACTGGGGAGGGGACTGGGAACATGGGAGGGGCAGGGACTTGGGAGGGGAGTGGGGAAATGGGAGGGGACTGGGGACATGGGAGGGGCAGGGGACTGGGGAGGGGACTGGGGACATGGGAGGGGCAGGGACTGGGGAGGGGACAGGAAACATGGGAGGGGCAGGGATCTGGGAGGGGACTGGGGACATGGGAGGGGGACTGCGGACATGGGAGGGGGCAGGGATTTGGGAGGGGCAGGGACTGGGGAGGGGACTGGGGACATGGAAGGGGCAAGGACTTGGGAGGGGCTGGGACTGGGGAGGGGACATGGGAGGGGGAGGGACTGGGGAGGGGGACTGGCAACATGGGAGGGGCAGGGACTTGGGAGGGGAGTAGTGAAATGGGAGGGGACTGGGGACATGGGAGGGGGCAGGGACTGGAGAGGGGACTGGGGACATGGGAGGGGCAGGGAATTGGGAGGGGCAGGGACTGGGAGGGGACTGGGAACACGGAGGGGCAGGGACTTGGGAGGGGCAGGGACTGAGGAGGGGAATGGGAACATGGAGGTGCAGGGACTTGGGAGGGGACTGGGGAAATGGGAGGGGCAGGGACTTGGGAGGGGCAGGCAGTTGGGAGGGGACTGGGGACATGGGAAGGGACTAGGGACTTGGGAGGGCCAGGGACTTGGAAGGGGACTGGGGGACATGGGAGGGACAGGGTCTGGTGTGGGGGACTGGGAACATGAGAGGGTCAGGGACTTGGGACAGGACTTGGGACCTGGGAGGGGCAGGGACTTGGGAGGGGCAGGGTCTTAGGAGGGGATTGGGGACATTGGAGGGTCAGGGACTTGGGAGGGGACTGGGGACTTGGGAGGGGCAGGGACTGGGGAGGGGATTGGGTAAATGGGAGGGGCAGGGACTTGGGAGGGGCAGGCAGTTGGGAGGGGACTGGGGACATGGGAGGGGCAGGGACTGGGGAGGGGACAGGAAACATGGGAAGTGACTAGGGACTTGGGAGGGCCAGGGACGTGGGAGGGGCAGGGACTTGGAAGGGGACTGGGGACATGGGAAGGGCAGGGACTGGTGTGGGGGACTGGGAACATGAGAGGGGCAGGGACTTGGGAGAGGACTTGGGACCTGGGAGGGGGAGGGACTTGGGAGGGGCAGGGACTTTGGAGGGGATTGGGGACATGGGAGGGTCAGGGATTTGGGAGGGGACTGGGGACTTGGGAGGGGCAGGGACTGGGGAGGGGACTGGGGAAATGGAAGGTGCAGGGACTGGGGAGGGGACAGGGAACATGGGAGGGGCAGGGACCTGGCGGGGACTGGGGACATGGGAGGGGGAGGGACTTGGGAGGGGCAGGGACTGGGGACATGGGAGGGGGAGGGACTTGGGAGGGGCAGGGACTGGGGAGGGGACATGGGAGGGGCAGGGACTGGGGAGGGGGACTGGGAACATGGGACGGGCAGGGACTTTGGAGGGGAGTGGGGAAATGGGAGGGGACTGGGGACATGGAGGCGCAGGGAGTTGGGAGGGGACAGGGAACATGGGAGGGGACTGGGAACATGGCAGGGGCAGGCAGTTGGGAGGGGACTGGGGACATGGGAGTGGCAGGGACTGGGGAGGGGACAGGGGAACATGGGAGGGGACTGGGAACATGGCAGGGGCAGGGACTTGGGAGGGGATTGGGGACATGGGAAGGGAATAGGGACTTGCGAGGGGCAGGGACTTGGGAGGGGCAGGCAGTTGGGAGGGGACTGGGGACATGGGAGGGGCAGGGACTTGGGAGGGGATTGTGGACATGGGAGGGGCAGGGACTGGGTTGGGGACTAGGAATATGGGAGGAGCAGGGACTTGGGAGAGGACTTGGGACCTGGGAGGGGCAGGGACTTGGGAGGGGACTGGGGACATGGGAGGGGCAGGGACTTGGGAGGGGCAGGAACTGGGGAGGGGACTGGGGACATGGGAGGGGGACGAGGGACTTTGGAGGGGGCAGGCAGTTGGGAGGGCACTGGGGACATGGGAGGGGCAGTGACTTGGGAGGGAACTGGGGACTTGGGAGGGGCAGGGACTGGGGAGGGGACTGGGGACATGGGAAGGGACTAGGGACTTGGGAGGGCCAGGGACTTGGGAGGGGCAGGGACTTGGAAGGGGACTGGGGACATGGGAGGGGAAGGGACTGGTGTGGGGACTGGGAACATGAGAGGGGGCAGGGACTTGGGAGAGGACGTGGGACCTGGGAGGGGCAGGGACTTGGGAGGGACAGGCAGTTGGGAGGGGACGGGGGACATGGGAGGGGCAGGGACTTGGGAGGGGAGTAGGGAAATGGGAGGGGACTGGGGACATGGGAGGGGCAGGGACTGGGGAGGGGACTGGGAACATGGGCGGGGGCAGGGACTTGGGAGGGGACTGGGGACATGGGAGGGGTAGGGACTGGGCAGGGGACTGGGAACATGGGAGGGGCAGGGACTTGGGAGGGCCAGGCAGTTGGGAGGGGACTGGGGACATGGGAAGGGACTAGGGACTTGGGAGGGGACTGGGGACATGGGAGGGGACTCCTGGCATGGGAGGTGCAGGGATTTGCAAGGGGCAGGGACTGGGGAGGGGACTGGGGACATGGGAGGGGCAGGGACTGGGGAGGGGAGAGGGAACAAGGGAGGGGCAGGGACCTGGGAGGGGACTGGGGACATGGGAGGGGTCTGCTGGCATGGGAGGTGCAGGGATTTGCAAGGGGCAGGGACTGGGGAGGGGACTGGGGACATGGAAGGCGCAGGGACTTGGGAGGGGACTGGGGACATGGGAAGGGACTAGGGACTTGGGAGGGCAAGGGACTTGGGAGGGGCAGTGACTTGGAAGGGGACTGGGGACATGGGAGGGGCAGGGACTTGGGAGGGGCAGGCAGTTGGGAGGGGACTGGGGACATGGGAGGGGACTGCGGACATGGGAGGGGCAGGGATTTGGGAGGGGCAGGGACTGGGGAGGGGACTGGGGACATGGGAGGGGCAGGGACTTGGGAGGGTCAGGGACTGGGGAGGGGACAGGGAACATGGGAGGGGCAGGGACCTGGGAGGGGACTGGGGACATGGGAGGGGACTGCTGGCATGGGAGGTGCAGGGATTTGCAAGGGGCAGGGACTGGGGAGGGGACTGGGAACATGGGAGTGGCAGGGACTTGGGAGGGGACTGGGGACATGGGAAGCGACTAGGGACTTGGGAGGGCAAGGGACTTGGGAGGGGCAGTGACTTGGAAGGGGACTGGGGACATGGGAGGGGCAGGGACTTGGGAGGGGCAGGCAGTTGGGAGGGGACTAAGGACATGGGAGGGGCAGGGACTGGGGAGGGGACTGGGGACATGGGAGGGGACTGCGGACATGGGAGGGGCAGGGATTTGGGAGGGGCAGGGACTGGGGAGGGGACTGGGAACATGGGAGGGGCAGGGACTTGGGAGGGGAGTGGGGAAATGGGAGGGGACTGGGGACATGGGAGGGGCAGGGACTGGGGAGGGGACTGGGGACATGGGAGGGGCAGGGACTGGGGAGGGGACAGGAAACATGGGAGGGGCAGGGATCTGGGAGGGGACTGGGGACATGGGAGGGGACTGCGGACATGGGAGGGGCAGGGATTTGGGAGGGGCAGGGACTGGGGAGGGGACTGGGGACATGGAAGGGGCAAGGACTTGGGAGGGGCTGGGACTGGGGAGGGGACATGGGAGGGGGAGGGACTGGGGAGGGGACTGGCAACATGGGAGGGGCAGGGACTTGGGAGGGGAGTAGTGAAATGGGAGGGGACTGGGGACATGGGAGGGGCAGGGACTGGAGAGGGGACTGGGGACATGGGAGGGGCAGGGAATTGGGAGGGGCAGGGACTGGGAGGGGACTGGGAACACGGGAGGGGCAGGGACTTGGGAGGGGCAGGGACTGAGGAGGGGAATGGGAACATGGGAGGTGCAGGGACTTGGGAGGGGACTGGGGAAATGGGAGGGGCAGGGACTTGGGAGGGGCAGGCAGTTGGGAGGGGACTGGGGACATGGGAAGGGACTAGGGACTTGGGAGGGCCAGGGACTTGGAAGGGGACTGGGGACATGGGAGGGACAGGGTCTGGTGTGGGGACTGGGAACATGAGAGGGTCAGGGACTTGGGACAGGACTTGGGACCTGGGAGGGGCAGGGACTTGGGAGGGGCAGGGTCTTAGGAGGGGATTGGGGACATTGGAGGGTCAGGGACTTGGGAGGGGACTGGGGACTTGGGAGGGGCAGGGACTGGGGAGGGGATTGGGTAAATGGGAGGGGCAGGGACTTGGGAGGGGCAGGCAGTTGGGAGGGGACTGGGGACATGGGAGGGGCAGGGACTGGGGAGGGGACAGGAAACATGGGAAGTGACTAGGGACTTGGGAGGGCCAGGGACGTGGG
This sequence comes from Neomorphus geoffroyi, assembly GCA_033558235.1. Lineage (NCBI taxonomy): Eukaryota > Metazoa > Chordata > Aves > Cuculiformes > Neomorphidae > Neomorphus > Neomorphus geoffroyi. The sequence goes on from JAUMJM010000326.1 coordinate 53,740, forward strand.
AGGGGCAGGGACTTGGAAGGGGACTGGGGACATGGGAAGGGCAGGGACTGGTGTGGGGACTGGGAACATGAGAGGGGCAGGGACTTGGGAGAGGACTTGGGACCTGGGAGGGGGAGGGACTTGGGAGGGGCAGGGACTTTGGAGGGGATTGGGGACATGGGAGGGTCAGGGATTTGGGAGGGGACTGGGGACTTGGGAGGGGCAGGGACTGGGGAGGGGACTGGGGAAATGGAAGGTGCAGGGACTGGGGAGGGGACAGGGAACATGGGAGGGGCAGGGACCTGGGCGGGGACTGGGGACATGGGAGGGGGAGGGACTTGGGAGGGGCAGGGACTGGGGACATGGGAGGGGGAGGGACTTGGGAGGGGCAGGGACTGGGGAGGGGACATGGGAGGGGCAGGGACTGGGGAGGGGACTGGGAACATGGGACGGGCAGGGACTTTGGAGGGGAGTGGGGAAATGGGAGGGGACTGGGGACATGGGAGGCGCAGGGAGTTGGGAGGGGACAGGGAACATGGGAGGGGACTGGGAACATGGCAGGGGCAGGCAGTTGGGAGGGGACTGGGGACATGGGAGTGGCAGGGACTGGGGAGGGGACAGGGAACATGGGAGGGGACTGGGAACATGGCAGGGGCAGGGACTTGGGAGGGGATTGGGGACATGGGAAGGGAATAGGGACTTGCGAGGGGCAGGGACTTGGGAGGGGCAGGCAGATGGGAAGGGACTGGGGACATGGGAGGGGCAGGGACTTGGGAGGGGATTGTGGACATGGGAGGGGCAGGGACTGGGTTGGGGACTAGGAATATGGGAGGAGCAGGGACTTGGGAGAGGACTTGGGACCTGGGAGGGGCAGGGACTTGGGAGGGGACTGGGGACATGGGAGGGGCAGGGACTTGGGAGGGGCAGGAACTGGGGAGGGGACTGGGGACATGGGAGGGGACGAGGGACTTTGGAGGGGCAGGCAGTTGGGAGGGCACTGGGGACATGGGAGGGGCAGTGACTTGGGAGGGAACTGGGGACTTGGGAGGGGCAGGGACTGGGGAGGGGACTGGGGAAATGGGAGGGGCAGGGACTTGGGAGGGGCAGGCAGTTGGGAGGGGACTGGGGACATGGGAGGGGACTGCGGACATGGGAGGGGCAGGGATTTGGGAGGGGCAGGGACTGGGGAGGGGACTGGGGACATGGGAGGGGCAGGGACTTGGGAGGGTCAGGGACTGGGGAGGGGACAGGGAACATGGGAGGGGCAGGGACCTGGGAGGGGACTGGGGACATGGGAGGGGACTGCTGGCATGGGAGGTGCAGGGATTTGCAAGGGGCAGGGACTGGGGAGGGGACTGGGAACATGGGAGTGGCAGGGACTTGGGAGGGGACTGGGGACATGGGAAGCGACTAGGGACTTGGGAGGGCAAGGGACTTGGGAGGGGCAGTGACTTGGAAGGGGACTGGGGACATGGGAGGGGCAGGGACTTGGGAGGGGCAGGCAGTTGGGAGGGGACTAAGGACATGGGAGGGGCAGGACTGGGAGGGGACTGGGGACATGGGAGGGGACTGCGACATGGGAGGGGCAGGGATTTGGGAGGGGCAGGGACTGGGGAGGGGACTGGGAACATGGAGGGGCAGGGACTTGGGAGGGGAGTGGGGAAATGGGAGGGGACTGGGGACATGGGAGGGGCAGGGACTGGGGAGGGGACTGGGGACATGGGAGGGGCAGGGACTGGGGAGGGGACAGGAAACATGGGAGGGGCAGGGATCTGGAGGGGACTGGGGACATGGAGGGGACTGCGGACATGGGAGGGGGCAGGGATTTGGGAGGGGCAGGGGACTGGGGAGGGGACTGGGGACATGGAAGGGGCAAGGACTTGGAGAGGGGCTGGGACTGGGGAGGGGACATGGGAGGGGGAGGGGACTGGGGAGGGGACTGGCAACATGGGAGGGGCAGGGACTTGGGAGGGGAGTAGTGAAATGGGAGGGGACTGGGGACATGGGAGGGGCAGGGACTGGAGAGGGGACTGGGGACATGGGAGGGGCAGGGAATTGGGAGGGGCAGGGACTGGGAGGGGACTGGGAACACGGGAGGGGCAGGGACTTGGGAGGGGCAGGGACTGAGGAGGGGAATGGGAACATGGGAGGTGCAGGGACTTGGGAGGGGGACTGGGGAAATGGGAGGGGCAGGGACTTGGAGGGGCAGGCAGTTGGGAGGGGACTGGGGACATGGGAAGGGACTAGGGACTTGGGAGGGCCAGGGACTTGGAAGGGGGACTGGGACATGGGAGGGACAGGGTCTGGTGTGGGGACTGGGAACATGAGAGGGTCAGGGACTTGGGACAGGACTTGGGACCTGGGAGGGGCAGGGACTTGGGAGGGGCAGGGTCTTAGGAGGGGATTGGGGACATTGGAGGGTCAGGGACTTGGGAGGGGACTGGGGACTTGGGAGGGGCAGGGACTGGGGAGGGGATTGGGTAAATGGGAGGGGCAGGGACTTGGGAGGGGCAGGCAGTTGGGAGGGGGACTGGGGACATGGGAGGGGCAGGGACTGGGGAGGGGGACAGGAAACATGGGAAGTGACTAGGGACTTGGGAGGGCCAGGGACGTGGGAGGGGCAGGGACTTGGAAGGGGACTGGGGACATGGGAAGGGCAGGGACTGGTGTGGGGACTGGGAACATGAGAGGGGCAGGGACTTGGGAGAGAGGACTTGGGACCTGGGAGGGGGAGGGACTTGGGAGGGGCAGGGACTTTGGAGGGGATTGGGGACATGGGAGGGTCAGGGATTTGGGAGGGGACTGGGGACTTGGGAGGGGCAGGGACTGGGGAGGGGACTGGGGAAATGGAAGGTGCAGGGACTGGGGAGGGGACAGGGAACATGGGAGGGGCAGGGACCTGGGCGGGGACTGGGGACATGGGAGGGGGAGGGACTTGGGAGGGGCAGGGACTGGGGACATGGGAGGGGGAGGGACTTGGGAGGGGCAGGGACTGGGGAGGGACATGGGAGGGGCAGGGACTGGGGAGGGGACTGGGAACATGGGACGGGCAGGGGACTTTGGAGGGGAGTGGGGAAATGGGAGGGGACTGGGGACATGGGAGGCGCAGGGAGTTGGGAGGGGACAGGGAACATGGGAGGGGACTGGGAACATGGCAGGGGCAGGCAGTTGGGAGGGGACTGGGGACATGGGAGTGGCAGGGACTGGGGAGGGGACAGGGAACATGGGAGGGGACTGGGAACATGGCAGGGGCAGGGACTTGGAGGGGATTGGGGACATGGGAAGGGAATAGGGACTTGCGAGGGGCAGGGACTTGGGAGGGGCAGGCAGTTGGGAGGGGACTGGGGACATGGGAGGGGCAGGGACTTGGGAGGGGATTGTGGACATGGGAGGGGCAGGGACTGGGTTGGGGACTAGGAATATGGAGGAGCAGGGACTTGGGAGAGGACTTGGGACCTGGGAGGGGCAGGGACTTGGGAGGGGACTGGGGACATGGGAGGGGCAGGGACTTGGGAGGGGCAGGAACTGGGGAGGGGACTGGGGACATGGGAGGGGGACGAGGGACTTTGGAGGGGCAGGCAGTTGGGAGGGCACTGGGGACATGGGAGGGGCAGTGACTTGGGAGGGAACTGGGGACTTGGGAGGGGCAGGGACTGGGGAGGGGACTGGGGAAATGGGAGGGGCAGGGACTTGGGAGGGGCAGGCAGTTGGGAGGGACTGGTGACATGGGAGGGGCAGGGACTGGGGAGGGGACAGGAAACATGGGAGGGGCAGGGACCTGGGAGGGGACTGGGGACATGGGAGGGGACTGCGGACATGGGAGGGGCAGGGATTTGGGATGGGCAGGGACTGGGGAGGGGACTGGGGACATGGGAGGGGCAGGGACTTGGGAGGGGCAGGGACTGGGGAGGGGACATGGGAGGGGCAGGGACTGGGGAGGGGGACTGGGAACATGGGAGGGGCAGGGACTTGGGAGGGGAGTGGGGAAATGGGAGGGGACTGGGGACATGGGAGGTGCAGGGACTGGGGAGGGGACTGGGGACATGGGAGGGGCAGGGACTGGGGAGGGGACAGGAAATATGGGAGGGGCAGGGACCTAGGAGGGGACTGGGGACATGGGAGGGGACTGCGGACATGGGAGGGGCAGGGATTTGGGAGGGGCAGGGACTGGGGAGGGGACTGGGGACATGGGAGGGGCAGGGACTTGGGAAGGGCAGGGACTGGGGAGGGGACATGGGAGGGGGCAGGGACTTGGGAGGGGCAGGGACTGGGGAGGGGACTGGGGACATGGGAGGGGACTAGGGACTTGGGAGGGGAAGGGACTGGGAAAGGACTGGGGACACGGGAGGGGCAGGGACTTGGAGGCGCAGGGACTTGGGAGGGGACTGGGGACATGGGAGGCGCAGGGACTTGGGAGGGGACTGGGGAAATGGGAGGGGCAGGGACTTGGGAGGGGCAGGCAGTTGGGAGGGGACTGGGGACATGGGAGGGTCAGGGACTTGGGAGGCTACTGGGGACATGGGAGGGGCAGGGACTTTGGAGGGGAGTGGGGAAATGGGAGGGGACTGGGGACATGGGAGGGCAGGGACTGGGGAGGGGCAGGGACTGGGGAGGGGACTGGGAACATGGGAGGGGGCAGGGACTTGGGAAGGGACTGGGGACATGGGAGGGGACTAGGGACCTGGGACGACCAGGGACTTGGGAGGCGCAGGCAGTTTGGAGGGGACCGGGGACATGGGAGGGGCAGGGACTTGGGAGGGGCAGGGACTGGGGAGGGGGACTGGGGACATGGGAGGCGCAGGGACTTGGGAGGGGACTTGGGACCTTGGGGGGCAGGATTTGGGAAGGGACTGGGGACATGGGAGGGGACTAGGGACTTGGGAGGGCCAGGGACTTGGGAGGGGCAGGCAGTTGGGAGGGGACTGGGGACATGGGAGGGTCAGGGACTGGGGAGGGGACTGGGGACATGGAGGGGCAGGGACTTGGGAGGGGAGTAGTGAAATGGGAGGGGGACTGGGGTCATGGGAGGGGACAGGGACTGGGGAGGGGACTGGGAACATGGGCGGGGCAGGGACTTGGGAGGGGACTGGGGACATGGGAGGGGCAGGGACTTGGAGGGGCAGGGACTGGGAGGGGACTGGGAACACGGGAGAGGCAGGGACTTGGGAGGGGCAGGGACTGCGGAGGGGACTGGGGACATGGGAGGCGCAGGGACTTGGGAGGGGACTGGGGAAATGGGAGGGGCAGGGACTTGGGAGGGGCAGGCAATTGGGAGGGGACTGGGGACATGGGAAGGGACTAGGGACTTGGATGCGACAGGAAACATGGGAGGGGCAGGGACCTGGGAGGGGACTGGGGACATGGGAGGGGACTGTGGACATGGGAGGGGCAGGGACTTGGGAGGGGCAGGGACTGGGGAGGGGACTGGGGACATGGGAGGGGCAGGGACTTGGGAGGGAGTGGGGAAATGGGAGGGGACTGGGGACATGGGAGGGGCAGGGACTGGGGAGGGGACTGGGAACATGGGCGGGGCAGGACTTGGGAGGGGACTGGGGACATGGGAGGGGCAGGGACTTGGGAGGGGCAGGGACTGGGGAGGGGACTGGGGATATGGGAGGGGACTAGGGACATGGGAGGGGAAGGGACTGGGAGGGGACTGGGGACATGGGAGGCGCAGGCACTTGGGAGGGGACTGGGGAAATGGGAGGGGCAGGGACTGGGGAGGGGACTGGGGACATGGGAGGCGCAGGGACTTGGGAGGGGACTGGGGAAATGGGAAGGGCAGGGACTTGGAGGGGCAGGCAGTTGGGAGGGGACTGGGGACATGGGAAGGGACTAGGGACTTGGGAAGGGCAGGGACCTTGGGAGGGGCGGGAAGTTGGGAGGAGTCTGTAGACATGGGAGGGGCAGGGACTGGTGTGGGGTGGACTGGGAACATGAGAGGTTTAGGGACTTGGGAGAGGACTTGGGACCTGGGAGGGGCAGGGACTTGGGAGGGGCAGGCAGTTGGGAGGGGACTGGGGACATGGGAGGGGCAGTGACTTAGGAGGGGACTGGGGACTTGGGAGGGGCAGGGACTGGGGAGGGGACTGGGGAAATGGGAGGGGCAGGGACTTGGGAGGGGCAGGCAGTTGGGAGGGGAGTGGGGAAATGGGAGGGGCAGGGACTGGGGAGGGGGACAAGAAACATGGGAGGGGCAGGGACCTGGGAGGGGACTGGGGACATGGGAGGGGACTGCGGACATGGGAGGGGCAGGGATTTGGGAGGGGCAGGGACTGGGGAGGGGACTGGGGACATGGGAGGGGAGTGGGGAAATGGGAGGGGACTGGGGACATGGGAGGGGCAGGGACTGGGGAGGGGACTGGGAACATGGGAGGGGCAGGGACTTGGGAGGGGACTGCGGACATGTGAGGGGACTGGGGACATGGGAAGGGACTAGGGACTTGGAGGGCCAGGGACTTGGGAGGGGCAGGAACTTGGAAGGGGACTGGGGACATGGGAGGGGCAGGGACTGGTGTGGGGACTGGGAACATGAGAGGGGCAGGGACTTGGGAGAGGACTTGGGACCTGGGAGGGGCAGGGACTTGGGAGGAGACTGGGGAATTGGGAGGGTACTGGGGACTTGGGAGGGGCAGGGACTGGGGAGGGGACTGGGAAATGGGGGTGACAGGACTTGGGAGGGGCATTGACTTGGGAGGGGACTGTGACACTGGAGAGGCAGTGACTGGGGAGGGGACTGGGAACATGGGAGTGGCAGGGACTTGGGAGGAGACTGGGGAATTGGGAGGGTACTGGGGACTTGGGAGGGGCAGGGACTGGGGAGGAGACTGGGGAAATGGGGGTGGCAGGGACTTGGGAGGGGCAGGCAGTTGGGAGGGGACTGGGGACATGGGAGGGGCAGGGACTGGGAAGGGGACAGGGGAACATGGGAGGGGTAGGGACCTGGGAGGGGACTGGGGACATGGGGGTGGCAGGGACTTGGGAGGGGCAGGCAGTTGGAAGGGGACTGGGGACATGGGAGGGGCAGGGTCTTGGGAGGGGACTGGGGACATGGGAAGGCACTAGGGACTTGGGAGGGCCAGGGATTTGGGAGCGGCAGGGACTTGGAAGGGGATTGGGGACATGGGAGGGGCAGGGGACTGGTGTGGGTACTGGGAACATGAGAGGGGCAGGGACTTGGGAGAGGACTTTGGACCTGGGAGGGGCAGGGTCTTTGGAGGGGATTGGGGACATGGGAGGGTCAGGGACTTGGGAGGGAACTGGGGACTTGGGAGGGGGCAGGGACTGGGGAGGGGACATGGGGGGGGCAGGGACTGGGGAGGGGACTGGGAACATGGGAGCGGCAGGGACTTGGGAGGGGAGTAGGGAAATGGGAGGGGACTGGGGACATGGGAGGGGCAGGGACTGGGGAGGGGACTGGGAACATGGGAGGAGCAGGGACTTGGGAGGGGACTGGGAAATGGGAGGGGCAGGGACTTGGGAGGGGCAGGCAGTTGGGAGGGGACTGGGGACATGGGAAGGGACTAGGGACTTGGGAGGGCCAGGGACTTGGGAGGGGCGGGAAGTTGGGAGGAGACTGTGGACATGGGAGGGGCAGGGACTGGGGAGGGGACTGGGAACATGGGAGGGGCAGGGACTTGGGAGGGGAGTGGGGAAATGGGAGGGGACTGGGGACATGGGAGGGGCAGGGACTGGGGAGGGGACTGGGAACATGGGAGGGGCAGGGACTTGGGAGGGGACTGCGCACATGTGAGGGGACTGGGGACATGGGAAGGGACTAGGGACTTCGGAGGGCCAGGGACTTGGGAGGGGCAGGGACTTGGAAGGGGACTGTGGACATGGGAGGGGCAGGGACTGGTGTGGGGGACTGGGAACATGAGAGGGGCAGGGACTTGGGAGAGGACTGGGGACATGGGAGGGGCAGGGACTTGGGAGGGTCAGGCAGTTGGGAGGGGACTGGGGACATGGGAGGGGCAGTGACTTGGGAGGGGACTGGGGACTTAGGAGGGGTAGGGACTGGGGAGGGGACTGGGGAAATGGGAGGGGCAGGGACTTGGGAGGGGCAGGCAGTTGGGAGGGGACTGGGAACATGGGAGGGGCAGGGACTGGGGAGGGGACAGGAAACATGGGAGGGGCAGGGGACCTGGGGATGGCACTGGGGACATGGGCGGGGACTGGGACATGGAGGGGCAGGGACTGGGGAGGGGACTGGGAACATGGGAGGCGCAGGGACTTGGGAGGGGACTGGGGACATGGGAGGGGCAGGGACTTGGGAGGGGCAGGGACTGGGAAAGGACTGGGGACACGGGAGGGGCAGGGACTTGGGAGGGGCAGGGACTTGGGAGGGGACTGGGGACATGGGAGGGGCAGGGACTTGGGAGGGGCAGGCAGTTGGGAGGGGACTGGGGACATGGGAGGGTCAGGGACTTGGGAGGCTACTGGGGACATGGGAGGGGCAGGGACTTTGGAGGGGAGTGGGGAAATGAGAGGGGACTGGGGACATGGGAGGGCAGGGACTGGGGAGGGGCAGGGACTGGGGGAGGGGACTGGGGTCATGGGAGGGGCAGGGACTTGGGGGAGGACTGTGGACATGGGAGGGGCAGGGACTGGGGAGGGGACTTGGAACATGGGAGGGGCAGGGACTTGGGAAGGGACTGGGGACATGGAGGGGACTAGGGACCTGGGACGACCAGGGACTTGGGAGGGGCAGGCAGTTTGGGAGGGGACCGGGGACATGGGAGGGGCAGGGACTTGGGAGGGGCAGGGACTGGGGGAGGGGACTGGGGACATGGGAGGCGCAGGGGACTTGGGAGGGGACTTGGGGACCTTGGAGGGGCAGGGACTTGGGAAGGGACTGGGGACATGTAGGGGACTAGGGACTTGGGAGGGCCAGGGACTTGGGAGGGGCAGGCAGTTGGGAGGGGACTGGGGACATGGGAGGGTCAGGGACTGGGGAGGGGACTGGGGACATGGGAGGGGCAGGGACTTGGGAGGGGAGTAGTGAAAATGGGAGGGGACTGGGGACATGGGAGGGGACAGGGACTGGGGAGGGGACTGGGAACATGGGAGGGGCAGGGACTTGGGAGGGGACTGGGGACATGGGAGGGGCAGGGACTTGGGAGGGGCAGGGACTGGGAGGGGACTGGGAACACGGGAGGGGCAGGGACTTGGAGGGGCAGGGACTGGGGAGGGGACTGGGGACATGGGAGGCGCAGGGACTTGGGAGGGGACTGTGGAAATGGGAGGGGCAGGGACTTGGGAGGGGGCAGGCAGTTGGGAGGGGACTGGGACATGGGAAGGGACTAGGGACTTGGGAGGGGACAGGAAACATGGGAGGGGCAGGGACCTGGTAGGGGACTGGGGACATGGGAGGGGACTGTGGACATTGGAGGGGCAGGGACTTGGGAGGGGCAGGGACTGGGGAGGGGACTGGGGACATGGGAGGGGCAGGGACTTGGGAGGGGCAGGGACTGGGGAGGGGACTGGGGACATGGGAGGGGCAGGGACTTGGGAGGGGAGTGGGGAAATGGGAGGGGACTGGGGACATGGGAGGGGCAGGGACTGGGGAGGGGACTGGGAACATGGGCGGGGCAGGGACTTGGGAGGGGACTGGGGACATGGGAGGGGCAGGGACTTGGGAGGGGCAGGGACTGGGGAGGGGACTGGGGACATGGGAGGGGACTAGGGACTTGGGAGGGGAAGGGACTGGGAGGGGACTGGGGACATGGGAGGCGCAGGGACTTGGGAGGGGACTGGGGAAATGGGAGGGGCAGGGACTGGGGAGGGGACTGGGGACATGGGAGGCGCAGGGACTTTGGAGGGGACTGGGGAAATGGGAGGGGCAGGGACTTGGGAGGGGACTGGGGACATGGGAGGCGCAGGGACTTGGAAGGGGAGTGGGGAAATGGGAGGGGACTGGGGACATGGGAGGGGCAGGGACTGGTGTGGGGACTGGGAACATGAGAGGGGCAGGGACTTGGGAGAGGACTTGGGACCTGGGAGGGGCAGGGACTTGGGAGGGGCAGGCAGTTGGGAGGGGACTGGGGACATGGGAGGGGGCAGGGACTGGGGAGGGGAGTAGGGAATTGGGAGGGGACTGGGGACATGGGAGGGGCAGGGACTGGGGAGGGGACTGGGAACATGGGCGGGGCAGGGACTTGGGAGGGGACTGGGGACATGGGAGGGGCAGGGACTTGGGAGGCTCAGGGACTGGGAGGGGGACTGGGAACACGGGAGGGGCAGGGACTTGGGAGGGGCAGGGACTGGGGAGGGGGACTGGGGACATGGGAGGCGCAGGGACTTGGGAGGGGAGTGGGGAAATGGGAGGGGACTGGGGACATGGGAGGGGCAGGGACTGGGGAGGGGACTGGGAACATGGGAGGGGCAGGGACTTGGGAGGGGACTGCGGACATGTGAGGCGGACTGGGGACATGGGAAGGGACTAGGGACTTGGGAGGGCCAGGGACTTGGGAGGGGCAGGGACTTGGAAGGGGGACTGGGGACATGGGAGGGGCAGGGACTGGTGTGGGGACTGGGAACATGAGAGGGGCAGGGACTTGGGAGAGGACTTGGGACCTGGGAGGGGCAGGGACTTGGGAGGAGACTGGGGAATTGGGAGGGTACTGGGGACTTGGGAGGGGCAGGGACTGGGGAGGGGACTGGGGAAATGGGGGTGGCAGGGACTTGGGAGGGGCAGGCAGTTGGGAGGGGACTGGGGACACTGGAGAGGCATGGACTGGGGAGGGGACTGGGAACATGGGAGTGGCAGGGACTTGGGAGGAGACTGGGGAATTGGGAGGGTACTGGGGACTTGGGAGGGGCAGGGACTGGGAGGAGACTGGGGAAATGGGGGTGGCAGGGACTTGGGAGGGGCAGGCAGTTGGGAGGGGACTGGGGACATGGGAGGGGCAGGGACTGGGAAGGGGACAGGGAACATGGGGAGGGGTAGGGACCTGGGAGGGGACTGGGGACATGGGGGTGGCAGGGACTTGGGAGGGGCAGGCAGTTGGAAGGGGACTGGGGACATGGGAGGGGCAGGGACTTGGGAGGGGACTGGGGACATGGGAAGGGACTAGGGACTTGGGAGGGCCAGGGATTTGGGAGCGGCAGGGACTTGGAAGGGGATTGGGGACATGGGAGGGGCAGGGACTGGTGTGGGGACTGGGAACATGAGAGGGGCAGGGACGTGGGAGAGGACTTGGGACCTGGGAGGGGCAGGGTCTTTGGAGGGGATTGGGGACATGGGAGGGTCAGGGACTTGGGAGGGAACTGGGGACTTGGAGGGGCAGGGACTGGGGAGGGGACATGGGAGGGGCAGGGACTGGGGAGGGGACTGGGAACATGGGAGGGGCAGGGACTTGGGAGGGGAGTAGGGAAATGGGAGGGGACTGGGGACATGGGAGGGGCAGGGACTGGGGAGGGGACTGGGGAAATTGGAGGGGCAGGGACTTGGGAGGGGCGGGAAGTTGGGAGGAGACTGGTGACATAGGAGTGGCAGGGACTGGGGAGGGGACTGGGAACATGGGAGGGGCAGGGACTTGGGAGGGGCAGGCAGTTGGGAGGGGACTGGGGACATGGGAGGGGCAGGGACTTGGGAGGGGATTAGGGAAATGGGAGGGGACTGGGGACATGGGAGGGGCAGGGATTGGGGAGGGGACTGGGAACATGGGCGGGGCAGGGACTTGGGAGGGGACTGGGGACATGGGAGGGGCAGGGACTTGGGAGGTGGCAGGGACTGGGAGGGGACTGGGAACATGGGCGGGGCAGGGACTTGGGAGGGGACTGGGGAAATTGGAGGGGCAGGGACTTGGGAGGGGCAGGCAGTTGGGAGGGGACTGGGGACATGGGAAGGGACTAGGGACTTGGGAGGGCCAGGGACTTGGGAGGGGCGGGAAGTTGGGAGGAGACTGGTGACATAGGAGTGGCAGGGACTGGGGAGGGGACTGGGAACATGGGAGGGGCAGGACTTGGGAGGGGCAGGCAGTTGGGAGGGGACTGGGGACATGGGAGGGGCAGGGACTTGGGAGGGGATTAGGGAAATGGGAGGGGACTGGGGACATGGGAGGGGCAGGGACTGGGGAGGGGACTGGGAACATGGGCGGGGCAGGGACTTTGGGAGGGGACTGGGGACATGGGAGGCGCAGGGACTTGGGAGGCGACTGGGGACATGGGAGGGGCAGGGACTTGGGAGGGGCAGGCAGTTGGGAGGGGACTGGGGACATGGGAAGGGACTAGGGACTTGGGAGGGCCAGGGACTTGGGAGGGGGCAGGGACTTGGAAGGGGACTGGGGACATGGGAGGGGCAGGGACTGGTGTGGGGACTGGGAACATGAGAGGGGCAGGGACTTGGGAGAGGACTTGGGACCTGGGAGGGGCAGGGACTTGGGAGGGTCAGGCAGTTGGGAGGGGACTGGGGACATGGGAGGGGCAGGGACTTGGGAGGGGACTGGGACTTGGGAGGGGCAGGGACTGGGGAGGGGACTGGGGAAATGGGAGGGGCAGGGACTTGGGAGGGGCAGGCAGTTTGGAGGGGACTGGGGACATGGGAGGGGCAGGGACTGGGGAGGGGACAGGAAACATGGGAGGGGCAGGGACCTGGGATGGGACTGGGGACATGGGCGGGGACTGGGGACATGGGAGGGGCAGGGACTGGGGAGGGGACTGGGAACATGGGAGGGGCAGGGACTTGGGAAGGGACTGGGGACATGGGAGGGGGACTAGGGACCTGGGACGACCAGGGACTTGGGAGGGGCAGGCAGTTGGGAGGGGACCGGGGACATGGGAGGGGCAGGGACTTGGGAGGGGCAGGGACTGGGGAGGGGGACTGGGGACATGGGAGGCGCAGGGACTTGGGAGGGGACTTGGGACCTTGGAGGGGCAGGGACTTGGGAAGGGGACTGGGGACATGTAGGGGGACTAGGGACTTGGGAGGGCCAGGGACTTGGAGAGGCAGGCAGTTGGGAGGGGACTGGGGACATGGGAGGGTCAGGGACTGGGGAGGGGACTGGGGACATGGGAGGGGCAGGGACTTGGGAGGGGAGTAGTGAAATGGGAGGGGACTGGGGACATGGGAGGGGACAGGGACTGGGGAGGGGACTGGGAACATGGGAGGGGCAGGACTTGGGAGGGGACTGGGGACATGGGAGGGGCAGGGACTTGGGAGGGGCAGGGACTGGGAGGTGACTGGGAACACGGGAGGGGCAGGGACTTGGGAGGGGCAGGGACTGGGGAGGGGACTGGGGACATGGGAGGCGCAGGGACTTGGGAGGGGACTGGGGAAATGGGAGGGGCAGGGACTTGGGAGGGGCAGGCAGTTGGGAGGGGACTGGGGACATGGGAAGGGGACTAGGGACTTGGGAGGGGACAGGGAAACATGGGAGGGGCAGGGACCTGGTAGGGGACTGGGGACATGGGAGGGGACTGTGGACATTGGAGGGGCAGGGACTTGGGAGGGGCAGGGACTGGGGAGGGACTGGGGACATGGGAGGGGCAGGGACTTGGGAGGGGCAGGGACTGGGGAGGGGACTGGGGACATGGAGGGGCAGGGACTTGGGAGGGGAGTGGGGAAATGGGAGGGGACTGGGGACATGGGAGGGGCAGGGGACTGGGGGAGGGGACTGGGAACATGGGCGGGGCAGGGACTTGGGAGGGGACTGGGGACATGGGAGGGGCAGGGCCTTGGGAGGGGCAGGGACTGGGGAGGGGACTGGGGACATGGGAGGGGACTAGGGACTTGGGAGGGGAAGGGACTGGGAGGGGACTGGGGACATGGGAGGCGCAGGGACTTGGGAGGGGACTGGGGAAATGGGAGGGGCAGGGACTGGGGAGGGGACTGGGGACATGGGAGGCGCAGGGACTTTGGAGGGGACTGGGGAAATGGGAGGGGCAGGGACTTGGGAGGGGACTGGGGACATGGGAGGCGCAGGGACTTGGAAGGGGAGTGGGGAAATGGGAGGGGACTGGGGACATGGGAGGGGCAGGGACTGGTGTGGGGACTGGGAACATGAGAGGGGCAGGGACTTGGGAGAGGACTTGGGACCTGGGAGGGGCAGGGACTTGGGAGGGGCAGGCAGTTGGGAGGGGACTGGGGACATGGGAGGGGCAGGGACTGGGGAGGGGAGTAGGGAATTGGGAGGGGACTGGGGACATGGGAGGGGCAGGGACTGGGGAGGGGACTGGGAACATGGGCGGGGGCAGGGACTTGGGAGGGGACTGGGGGACATGGGAGGGGCAGGGACTTGGGAGGCTCAGGGACTGGGAGGGGACTGGGAACACGGGAGGGGCAGGGACTTGGGAGGGGCAGGGACTGGGGAGGGGACTGGGGACATGGGAGGCGCAGGGACTTGGGAGGGGAGTGGGGAAATGGGAGGGGACTGGGGACATGGGAGGGGCAGGGACTGGGGAGGGGGACTGGGAACATGGGAGGGGCAGGGACTTGGGAGGGGACTGCGGACATGTGAGGGGACTGGGGACATGGGAAGGGACTAGGGACTTGGGAGGGCCAGGGACTTGGGAGGGGCAGGGACTTGGAAGGGGACTGGGGACATGGGAGGGGCAGGGACTGGTGTGGGGACTGGGAACATGAGAGGGGCAGGGGACTTGGGAGAGGACTTGGGACCTGGGAGGGGCAGGGACTTGGGAGGAGACTGGGGAATTGGGAGGGTACTGGGGACTTGGGAGGGGCAGGGACTGGGGAGGGGACTGGGGAAATGGGGGTGGCAGGGGACTTGGGAGGGGCAGGCAGTTGGGAGGGGACTGGGGACACTGAGAGGCATGGACTGGGGAGGGGACTGGGAACATGGAGTGGCAGGGACTTGGAGGAGACTGGGGAATTGGGAGGGTACTGGGGACTTGGGAGGGGCAGGGACTGGGGAGGAGACTGGGGAAATGGGGGTGGCAGGGACTTGGGAGGGGCAGGCAGTTGGGAGGGGACTGGGGACATGGGAGGGGCAGGGACTGGGAAGGGGACAGGGAACATGGGAGGGGTAGGGACCTGGGAGGGGACTGGGGACATGGGGGTGGCAGGGACTTGGGAGGGGCAGGCAGTTGGAAGGGGACTGGGGACATGGGAGGGGCAGGGACTTGGGAGGGGACTGGGGACATGGGAAGGGACTAGGGACTTGGGAGGGCCAGGGATTTGGGAGCGGCAGGGACTTGGAAGGGGATTGGGGACATGGGAGGGGCAGGGACTGGTGTGGGGACTGGGAACATGAGAGGGGCAGGGACGTGGGAGAGGACTTGGGACCTGGGAGGGGCAGGGTCTTTGGAGGGGATTGGGGACATGGGAGGGTCAGGGACTTGGGAGGGAACTGGGGACTTGGGAGGGGCAGGGACTGGGGAGGGGACATGGGAGGGGCAGGGACTGGGGAGGGGAGTAGGGAAATGGAGGGGACTGGGGACATGGGAGGGGCAGGGACTGGGGAGGGGACTGGGGAAATTGGAGGGGCAGGGACTTGGGAGGGGCGGGAAGTTGGAGGAGACTGGTGACATAGGAGTTGGCAGGGACTGGGGAGGGGACTGGGAACATGGGAGGGGCAGGGACTTGGGAGGGGCAGGCAGTTGGGAGGGGACTGGGACATGGGAGGGGCAGGGACTTGGGAAGGGATTAGGGAAATGGGAGGGGACTGGGGACATGGGAGGGGCAGGGATTGGGGAGGGGACTGGG
>JAUMJM010000327.1:0-20030 GCA_033558235.1 Neomorphus geoffroyi
CCCACTCCCGTTTCTTATTGGCTGACGCCCCCTTCGCGCATGCGCACTATCCCGGAAGCGGCTGCTGGGCGCCGCCATATTTGTGGGCAAGCGGTTCCGTACAGCGGCGGCTCCAGCCATGTCCGAGACCTACGGTGGGGGGGGGGGGGGGCGCTATAGGGGGGCGCCTATAGGGGACGGGAGGGGAGGGGGGGGGCTTATGTGGGAGAGGGGGCTGGGGAAGGGCCTGTAAGGGTCTTCGCTTTGGCCTATGGGGACCGGGAGGGCCTTTAGGGGATGGGGGGGGCCTATAGGGACCGGGGGGGGCCTATAGGGAGCTATAAGGGGCCTATAGGGGGTGTTGGGGGGCTCTGTGGAGCTATAGGGGCCTATAGGGATCTGGGGGGTGCTTTGTGGAACTACAGGGGGTTTGGGGGGGCCCTATAGGGGTTCTGGGGGGTCCTGTAGGGGGTTTTGGGGGGCTTTGTGGAGCTATAGGGGGCCTATAGGGGCCTATAGGGATCTGGGGGGTGCTTTGTGGAACTACAGAGGGTCTGGGGAGAGGCCTATAGGGGTTCTGGGGGTCCTATAGGGGGTTTGGGGGGGCTTTGTGGAGCTATAGGGGGCCTATAGGGATCTGGGGGGGCTCTATAGGGGTTTCTGGGGGGTCCTATAGGGGTTCTGGGGCAGCTCTGTGGAGCTATAGGGGGCCTATAGGGATCTGGGGGGCCCTATAGGGGTTCTGGAGGGACTTTGTGCAGCTATAGGGGCCTATAGGGATCTGGGGGGGGCCCTATAGGGGTTCTGGGGGGTCCTGTAGGGGGTTTGGGGGGGCTCTGTGGAGCTATAGGGGGCCTATAGGGATCTGGGGGGGTGCTTTCTGGAACTACAGGGGGTTGGGGGGGCCCTATAGGGGGTCGGGGGGTCTTGTAGGGGGTCGGGGGGGGCTTTGTGAAGCTATAGGGGGCCTATAGGGGTTCTGGGGGGGTCCTATAGGGGTTCTGGGGGGCTTTGTGGAACTATAGGGTGCCTATAGGAACCTAGGGGGGTGCTTTGAGGAACTACAGGGGTCTGGGGGGTCCTATAGGGGGGTTGGGGGCTCTTTATAGGGGTCTAGGGGGGTCTTATGGGTTTCGGGGGGGGATATAGGGGGCTGGGGAGCCCTATAGGGGGTATGGGGTGGCTATAGGGCTTCTAAGGGAGGTTTGGGGGGGTCTTAGAGGGACCTGGGGGAGACCTATGGGGGATGTAGTGGGCTATAGGGGTCTGGAGGATTGGGGATCCTATGGGGCTCTGTGGGCACTATAGGGGGGTCTGAGGGTCCATATAGAGGGTTTGAGGGGGCCTTATAGCAGTCTGGGGGCCCTATAGGGATTGGGGGGGCATAAAGGGTCTGGGGAGGGTTCTGTAGGGGTTTATGGGCCCTATAGGGGGTCTAGGGGCCCTATAGATGCTGTATGAGACCTGTGGGGGTCTGGGGGCTCCTGTGGGGCTCTATGTGCTCTGTAGGGGATATTGGAGGGTCTGTAGGGGGTCTGGGGGCCCTATGGGTCCTATAGGGGGTCTGTGGATTCCTGTGGGGCTCTGTGGGCCCTATAGGGGTCTGTGGGGCCCTATTGGGACTATATGGGTCCTATATGAGGTCTGGGGGTCCCTATAGGGGTTTGGGGTCCCTATAAGGCATTGGGGGGCGGCTATAGGGGCTCTATAGGAGATTGGGGGCTCTATAGGGGGTTGGGGGTCCCTATAGGGCTCTATAGTCCCTATAAGGAGTTGGGGGTCCCTATAGGGGGTTAGGGGTCCCTATGGGGCTCTGTGGGCCCTATAGGGGAGTTGGGGAGCCCTATAGGGGGTTGTGGGTCCCTATGGGGCTCTATAGTCCCTATAAGGGGTTGGGGGGCCCTATAGGAGCTTGGGGGTCCCTATGAGGCTCTCTGGGCCCTATAGGGGGTTGGGGGGCCCTATAGAGGGTTGGGGGTCCCTATGGGGCTCTGTGGGCCCTATAGGGACTTGGGGGTCCCTATGGGGCTCTATAGTCCCTATAAGGGGTTGGGGGGGCCCTATAGGAGCTTGGGGGTCCCTATGAGGCTCTCTGGGCCCTATAGGGGGTTGGGGGGGCCCTATAGAGGGTTGGGGGTCCCTATAAGGGGACTGTATAGTCCCTATAAGGGCTTGTAGGGAGTTGGGGGTCCCTATGGGGCTCTGTGGGCCCTATAGGAGGTTGAGGGGCCCTATAGGGGGTTGGGGGGCACTGTAGGGGGTTGGGGGGTCCCTATGGGGCTCTATAGTCCCTATAGGGGGTTGGGGGGCCCTATAGGGAGTTGGAGGTCCCTATGGGGCTCTATAGTCCCTATAGGGGGTTGGGGGTCCCTATAGGGAGTTGGAGGTCCCTCTGGGGCTCTGTGGGACCTATAGGGGGTTGGGGGTCCCTATAGGGGGTTGGGGGTCCCTATGGGGCTCTATAGGGAGTTGGGGGTCCCTCTGGGGCTCTATAGTCCCTATAAGGGGTTGGGGGTCCCTATAGGGAGTTGGAGGTCCCTATGGGGCTCTGTGGGACCTATAGGGGGTTGGGGGGTCCCTATAGGGGGTTGGGGGTCCCTATGGGGCTCTATAGTCCCTATAGGGAGTTGGGGGGGCCCTATGGGGCTCTGTGGGCCCCATAGGGGGTTGGGGGGTCCCTATAGGGGGTTTGGGTTCCCTGTGGGGCTCTATAGGGAGTTGGGGGGTCCCTATGGGGCTCTATAGTCCCTATAGGGGGTTGAGGGTCCCTATAGGGAGTTGGAGGTCCCTATGGGGCTCTGTGGGACCTATAGGGGGTTGGGGGTCCCTATGGGGCTCTATAGGGAGTTGGGGGTCCCTATGGGGCTCTATAGTCCCTATAGGGGGTTGAAGGTCCCTATAGGGAGTTGGGGGTCCCTATGGGGCTCTATAGTCCCTATAGGGAGTTGGGGGACCCTATGGGGCTCTGTGGGCCCCATAGGGGGTTGGGGGTCCCTATAGGGGGTTGGGGTTCCCTGTGGGGCTCTATAGGGAGTTGGGGGTCCCTATGGGGCTCTATAGTCCCTATAAGGGGTTGGGGGTCCCTATAGGGGGTTGGGGGGTCCCTATGGGGCTCTATAGGGAGTTGGGGGGTCCCTATGGGGCTCTATAGTCCCTATAAGGGGTTGGGGGTCCCTATAGGGAGTTGGGGGTCCCTATGGGGCTCTATAGGGAGTTGGGGGTCCCTATGGGGCTCTATAGTCCCTATAGGGAGTTGGGGGGCCCTATGGGGCTCTATAGTCCCTATAAGGGGTTGGGGGTCCCTATAGGGAGTTGGAGGTCCCTATGGGGCTCTATAGTCCCTATAAGGGGTTGGGGGTCCCTATAGGGGGTTGGAGGTCCCTATGGGCGTCTCCAGCTCTCACCGAGCCCCCCCAAAATAAGGCCAAACCGGCCGATTTGGGGGCTTTTCCCGGGTGGGATTTTTAGAGGGGGGGGTGGGATTTTTTGGGGGGGGGACACAGGGGACACAGGGGACGCCCCGACCCCCCAACATCTCCCTTTCTCCTCCCAGATTTCCTCTTCAAATTCCTGGTGATCGGCAGCGCCGGGACCGGCAAATCCTGCCTCCTCCACCAGTTCATCGAAAACAAGTGTAACCGGGGGCAACTGGGGGGCGATGGGTGGTGGGAACGTGGGGATGGGTCCTTCAGGGAGCTGAGAACCTCAGGGTGGTGGGAACGTGGAGATGGGTCCTTCCAGGGAGCTGAGAACCTCAGGGTGGTGGGAACGTGGTGGTGGGTCCTTCGAGGGAGCTGAGAACCTCAGGGTGGTGGGAACGTGGTGGTGGGTCCTTCCAGGGAGCTGAGAACCTCGGGGTGGTGGGAACGTGGTGGTGGGTCCTTCCAGGGAGCTGAGAACCTCGGCGTGGTGGGAACGTGGTGGTGGGTTCTTCCAGGGAGCTGAGAACCTCGGGTGTGGTGGGAACGTGGTGGTGGGTCCTTCCAGGGAGCTGAGAACCTCAGGGTGGTGGGAACGTGGTGGTGGGTCCTTCCAGGGAGCTGAGAACCTCAGGGTGGTGGGAACGTGGAGATGGGTCCTTCCAGGGAGCTGAGAACCTCAGGGTGGTGGGAACGTGGTGGTGGGTCCTTCCAGGGAGCTGAGAACCTCAGCGTGGTGGGAACGTGGAGATGGGTCCTTCCAGGGAGCTGAGAACCTCAGGGTGGTGGGAACGTGGTGATGGGTCCTTCCAGGGAGCTGAGAACCTCAGGGTGGTGGGAACGTGGTGGTGGGTTCTTCCAGGGAGCTGAGAACCTCAGGGTGGTGGGAACGTGGTGGTGGGTCCTTCCAGGGAGCTGAGAACCTCAGGGTGGTGGGAACGTGGTGGTGGGTCCTTCCAGGGAGCTGAGAACCTCAGGGTGGTGGGAACGTGGTGGTGGGTCCTTCCAGGGAGCTGAGAACCTCGGGGTGGTGGGAACGTGGTGGTGGGTCCTTCCAGGGAGCTGAGAACCTCGGGGTGGTGGGAACGTGGTGGTGGGTCCTTCCAGGGAGCTGAGAACCTCAGCGTGGTGGGAACGTGGAGATGGGTCCTTCCAGGGAGCTGAGAACCTCAGGGTGGTGGGAACGTGGGGATGGGTCCTTCCAGGGAGCTGAGAACCTCAGGGTGATGGGAACGTGGAGATGGGTCCTTCCAGGGAGCTGAGAACCTCAGGGTGGTGGGAACGTGGAGATGGGTCCTTCCAGGGAGCTGAGAACCTCAGGGTGGTGGGAACGTGGGATGGGTCCTTCCAGGGAGCTGAGAACCTCAGGGTGGTGGAACGTGGTGGTGGGTCCTTCCAGGGAGCTGAGAACCTCAGGGTGGTGGGAACGTGGTGATGGGTCCTTCCAGGGAGCTGAGAACCTCAGGGTGGTGGGAACGTGGGGATGGGTCCTTCCAGGGAGCTGAGAACCTCAGGGTGGTGGGAACGTGGAGATGGGTCCTTCCAGGGAGCTGAGAACCTCAGGGTGGTGGGAACGTGGAGATGGGTCCTTCCAGGGAGCTGAGAACCTCAGGGTGGTGGGAACGTGGAGATGGGTCCTTCCAGGGAGCTGAGAACCTCAGGGTGGTGGGAACGTGGTGGTGGGTCCTTCCAGGGGAGCTGAGAACCTCAGGGTGGTGGGAACGTGGTGATGGGTCCTTCCAGGGAGCTGAGAACCTCAGGGTGGTGGGAACGTGGAGATGGGTCCTTCGAGGGAGCTGAGAACCTCAGGGTGGTGGGAACGTGGTGATGGGTCCTTCCAGGGAGCTGAGAACCTCAGGGTGGTGGGAACGTGGGGATGGGTCCTTCCAGGGAGCTGAGAACCTCAGGGTGGTGGGAACATGGTGGTGGGTTCTTCCACGGAGCTGAGAACCTCAGGGTGGTGGGAACGTGGTGGTGGGTCCTTCCAGGGAGCTGAGAACCTCAGGGTGGTGGGAACGTGGTGGTGGGTTCTTCCACGGAGTTGAGAACCTCAGCGTGGTGGGAACGTGGTGGTGGGTCCTTCTAGGGAGCTGAGAACCTCAGGGTGGTGGGAACGTGGAGATGGGTCCTTCCAGGGAGCTGAGAACCTCAGCGTGGTGGGAACGTGGTGATGGGTCCTTCCAGGGAGCTGAGAACCTCAGGGTGGTGGGAACGTGGTGGTGGGTCCTTCCAGGGAGCTGAGAACCTCAGCGTGGTGGGAACGTGGGGATGGGTCCTTCCAGGGAGCTGAGAACCTCAGGGTGGTGGGAACGTGGTGGTGGGTCCTTCCAGGGAGCTGAGAACCTCAGGGTGGTGGGAACGTGGGGATGGGTCCTTCCAGGGAGCTGAGAACCTCAGGGTGGTGGGAACGTGGAGATGGGTCCTTCCAGGGAGCTGAGAACCTCAGGGTGGTGGGAACGTGGAGATGGGTCCTTCCAGGGAGCTGAGAACCTCAGGGTGGTGGGAACGTGGAGATGGGTCCTTCCAGGGAGCTGAGAACCTCAGGGTGGTGGGAACGTGGAGATGGGTCCTTCCAGGGAGCTGAGAACCTCAGGGTGGTGGGAACGTGGAGATGGGTCCTTCGAGGGAGCTGAGAACCTCAGCGTGGTGGGAACGTGGTGATGGTTCCTTCCAGGGAGCTGAGAACCTCAGCGTGGTGGGAACGTGGTGGGAACGTGGTGGGAACGTGGTGGTGGGTTCTTCCATGGAGATCCTCAACGCGGTGGGACACGCCGCGATTCCCTTCTCGTTTCCCGCAGTCAAACAAGATTCCAACCACACGATCGGGGTGGAATTCGGCTCCAAGGTGGTCAACGTTGGTGGGAAAACGGTGAAGCTCCAGATCTGGGACACGGCCGGGCAGGAGAGGTTCAGGTACGGGCGGAGAAGACCACGCGCGTGAAGCTTTGGCCGGGTTTTGGGTTCCTCTTCTTGTCCCAAACGGAAACGTTGATCGATGGGTTGAGGTTCAACCAGGCCAAGAGCTCTTGGGCCACCACAACCCCCATGAGATGCTCCAGGCTTGGAGAAGGGAGCTGCCCGGTGGAGAAGGACCTCAGGGTGATGGTCAACAGCGATGGCCAAGAAGGCCACCGGCATCTTGGCTTGGATCAGCCGTGGGGTGGCCACCAGGACCGGGGATGGGATTGTCCTCCTGGATTCGGCGCTGGTGAGGTCCCACCTGAAATCTTGGGTTCAGTTTTGGGTTCCTCACTCCAGGGAGCTGAGAACCTCAGCGTGGTGGGAACGTAGCGATGGGTTCTTCCAGGGAGCTGAGAACCTCAGGGTGGTGGGAACGTGGGGATGGGTTCTTCCAGGGAGCTGAGAACCTCAGGGTGGTGGGAACGTGGTGGTGGGTTCTTCCAGGGAGTTGAGAACCTCAGCGTGGTGGGAACGTGGAGATGGGTCCTTCGAGGGAGCTGAGAACCTCAGCGTGGTGGGAACGTGGTGATGGGTCCTTCCAGGGAGCTGAGAACCTCAGGGTGGTGGGAACGTGGAGATGGGTCCTTCGAGGGAGCTGAGAACCTCAGGGTGGTGGGAACGTGGTGATGGGTCCTTCCAGGGAGCTGAGAACCTCAGGGTGGTGGGAACGTGGTGGTGGGTTCTTCCAGGGAGCTGAGAACCTCAGGGTGGTGGGAACGTGGAGATGGGTCCTTCCAGGGAGCTGAGAACCTCAGCGTGGTGGGAACGTAGCGATGGGTTCTTCCAGGGAGCTGAGAACCTCAGGGTGGTGGGAACGTGGTGGTGGGTTCTTCCAGGGAGTTGAGTTGAGTTCTTCCAAGGACCTTGAGATGTTGAAGCGGGTCTGGAGAAGGGGATGGAGTTGGAGAAGGGTCTGGAGAACCAGAGAAGGGGCTGAGGGACCTGGGGTTGTCCAACCTGGAGGAGAGGAGGTCAAAGGGAGACCTCGTGGCTCTCGAGGTGAGGTGGGTCTCCTTTCCAAGGTGACGAGAAGAAATGAGCTCAGGTTGCACCAGGAGAGGTTGAGGTGGGACACGGGGAGATGTTCCTTCACGGAAAGGGCTCTCAGAGGCTCCCAGGGAGGTGGTGGAGTCTGGAGAGCTTCAAAAGCCGGGGTAGATGAGGTGCTCGGGGCTGGTTTAGTGGTGGCCACGTAGGGTTGGACTCGGTGATCTCAAAGGTCTTCTCCAACGGAGCCGTTCTACGATTCCATTCCCGCTGTCCCACCTAAAGCTCTCCCGGTGCCGTTCCTCCTCCAGACCCTCCTGCAGGTCCCGCTGGGCACCTCCACGTCCTCCTTCCACCCCGCTCCAGGTGATGGTCCTTGTCCTCTCCTGGTGGCCACGCTTCTTCCCAACCGGAGCCAGGATGGTGTTGGCCACCCAACTCCTCTTGGGTGGCTCCTTCTCCAAGCCCGGAGCGTTGTCCGCGCACTCAGCTTGGCCGAAGCTCCTCATCCCACGGATCCCACCAGGGTGGATCCTTCTCCAGAACCTCCCCACGCTCAACGTTCCCACCCGGCTCGGTGGCGTTGGGGACCCGGTGGAGATGAGGAGCCCAAAACCCCTGGTGCTGTCCCCATCCAGGTCACCTCCTGAGCCCAAACCAGGTCCTCCTGATCTCAAACCGAGGTCTCCTGATCCCAAACCAGGTCCTCCTGATCCCAAACCAGGTCCTCCTGATCCCAAACTGAGGTGTCCTGATCCCAAACCAGGTTCTCCTGATCTCAAACCGAGGTCTCCTGATCCCAAACCAGGTCCTCCTGATCCCAAACCGAGGTGTCCTGATCCCAAACCAGGTCCTCCTGATCCCAAACCGGGTTCTCCTGATCCCAAACCAGGTCCTCCTGATCCCAAACCGAGGTCTCCTGATCCCAAACCAGGTCCTCCTGATCCCAAACCGAGGTCTCCAAGCCCCAAACCAGGTCCTCCTGATCCCAAACCGAGGTCTCCAAGCCCCAAACCAGGTCCTTCAAGCCCCAAACTAGGTTCTCCTGATCCCAAACCAAGGTCTCCTGAGCCCAAACCAGGTTCTCTTGATCCCAAACCAGGTCCTTCTGATCCCAAACCGAGGTCCTCCTGATCCCAAACCGAAGTCTCCTGATCCCAAACCAGGTCCTCCTGATCCCAAACCGAAGTCTCCTGATCCCAAACCAGGTTCTCCTGATCCCAAACCGAGGTCTCCTGATCCCAAACCAGGTTCTCCTGATCTCAAACCGAGGTCTCCAAGCCCCAAACCAGGTTCTCCTGATCTCAAACCAGGTCCTTCAAGCCCCAAACCAGGTCCTCCTGATCCCAAACCGAGGTCTCCAAGCCCCAAACCAGGTCCTCCTGATCCCAAACCGAGGTCTCCTGATCCCAAACCAGGTTCTCCTGATCCCAAACCAAGGTCTCCTGATCCCAAACCGAGGTGTCCTGATCCCAAACCAGGTCCTCCTGATCCCAAACCAGGTCCTCCTGATCCCAAACCGAGGTGTCCTGATCCCAAACCAGGTTCTCCTGATCTCAAACCGAGGTGTCCTGATCCCAAACCAGGTTCTCCTGATCTCAAACCGAGGTCTCCTGATCCCAAACCGAGGTGTCCTGATCCCAAACCAGGTCCTCCTGATCCCAAACCAGGTCCTCCTGATCCCAAACCGAGGTGTCCTGATCCCAAACCAGGTTCTCCTGATCTCAAACCGAGGTGTCCAAGCCCCAAAGCAGGTTCTCCTGATCCCAAACCAAGGTCTCCTGATCCCAAACCAGGTTCTCCTGATCCCAAACCAGGTTCTCCTGATCTCAAACAGAGGTGTCCAAGCCCCAAAGCAGGTTCTCCTGATCCCAAACCAAGGTCTCCTGATCCCAAACCAGGTCCTCCTGATCCCAAACCAGGACCTCCAGTTGGGTTTTCCCACCGGTTCCTCCTCTTCCTCCTCAGGTCGGTGACCAGGAGCTACTACCGGGGTGCGGCCGGCGCGTTGCTGGTCTACGACATCACCAGGTGGGTCAGGAGATCCCAGAACCTCTCGAGATGGTGGAAAATCCGGGGTTCAGCGCCCCCTTGGTCTTTCTCCACCCTCTTCCAGCCGGGAGACCTACAACGCGTTGACCAACTGGTTGACGGACGCCCGGACGCTCGCCAGCCCCAACATCGTCATCATCCTCTGCGGGAACAAGAAGGACTTGGATGCCGATCGGGAAGTGACGTTCTTGGAGGCTTCGCGCTTCGCCCAGGAGAACGGTGAGGAACGCGAGGAGAACGTGGACGTGGTGGTTCCTCACCGCGTTCTGCTTGAGGAACCCAACTGCTCTTGGCTCGGACGGGAGGACTTTCTGCTGGGGGGTGGTGGTGGTGGGGGGGTGTCTTCTTCTGTGGATGGGTCCAAAGAGTGGTTGGGGGGGACGGAGGTCGATGCGGTTGGAGGCCACGAGTTGATGTTCTTCAAGGCTCAGCGTTGGGTTCAGCCCAGTTCAACGTCTTCGTCGAGGACGTGGATGAAGGGCGTTGAGTGGAGCCTTAGCGAGGTCGGGGATGACGTCACGTTGGGTGGAAGGGTTGGTCTGGTTGAGGGTGGGAAGGGTCTCGACATGGATTGGAGGACGGGAAGGGTCTCCAGAGGGATCTGGACGTGGATCCATGGGTTAGAGGATGAGAAGGGTCTCCAGAGGGATCTGGACGTGGATCCATGGGTTGGAGGACAGGAAGGGTCTCCAGAGGGATCTGGACGTGGATCCATGGATTGGAGGATGAGAACGATCTCCAGAGGGATCTGGACCTGGATCCATGGGTTGGAGGACAGGAAGGGTCTCCAGAGGGATCTGGACGTGGATCCATGGGTTGGAGGACGGGAAGGGTCTCCAGAGGGATCTGGACGTGGATCCATGGGTTGGAGGACAGGAAGGGTCTACAGAGGGATCTGGGCATGGATCCATGGGTTGGAGGACGGGAAGGGTCTCCAGAGGGATCTGGGCGTGAATCCATGGGTTGGAGGACGGGAAGGGTCTCCAGAGGGATCTGGATGTGGATCCATGGGTTGGAGGACGGGAAGGGTCTCCAGAGGGATCTGGACGTGGATCCATGGGTTGGAGGACAGGAAGGGTCTCCAGAGGGATCTGGACGCGGATTGGAGGATGGGAAGGGTCTACAGAAGGATCTGGACGTGGATCCATGGGTTGGAGGATGGGAAGGGTCTCCAGAGGGATCTGGACGTGGATCCATGGGTTGGAGGACAGGAAGGGTCTCCAGAGGGATCTGGACGTGGATCCATGGGTTGGAGGACAGGAAGGGTCTACAGAGGGATCTGGACGTGGATCCATGGATTGGAGGATGAGAACGATCTCCAGAGGGATCTGGACCTGGATCCATGGGTTGGAGGACAGGAAGGGTCTCCAGAGGGATCTGGACGTGGATCCATGGGTTGGAGGACGGGAAGGGTCTCCAGAGGGATCTGGACGTGGATCCATGGGTTGGAGGACAGGAAGGGTCTCCAGAGGGATCTGGGCATGGATCCATGGGTTGGAGGACGGGAAGGGTCTCCAGAGGGATCTGGACGTGGATCCATGGGTTGGAGGACGGGAAGGGTCTCCAGAGGGATCTGGGCGTGGATCCATGGGTTGGAGGACGGGAAGGGTCTCCAGAGGGATCTGGGCGTGAATCCATGGGTTGGAGGACGGGAAGGGTCTCCAGAGGGATCTGGATGTGGATCCATGGGTTGGAGGACGGGAAGGGTCTCCAGAGGGATCTGGATGTGGATCCATGGGTTGGAGGACGGGAAGGGTCTCCAGAGGGATCTGGACGTGGATCCATGGGTTGAAGGACAGGAAGGGTCTCCAGAGGGATCTGGACGTGGATCCATGGGTTGGAGGATGAGAACGATCTCCAGAGGGATCTGGACCTGGATCCATGGGTTGGAGGACAGGAAGGGTCTCCAGAGGGATCTGGACGCGGATTGGAGGATGGGAAGGGTCTACAGAAGGATCTGGACGTGGATCCATGGGTTGGAGGACGGGAAGGGTCTCCAGAGGGATCTGGACGTGGATCCATGGGTTGGAGGACAGGAAGGGTCTCCAGAGGGATCTGGACGTGGATCCATGGGTTGAAGGACAGGAAGGGTCTCCAGAGGGATCTGGACGTGGATCCATGGGTTGGAGGATGAGAACGATCTCCAGAGGGATCTGGACCTGGATCCATGGGTTGGAGGACAGGAAGGGTCTCCAGAGGGATCTGGACGTGGATCCATGGGTTGGAGGACGGGAAGGGTCTCCAGAGGGATCTGGACGTGGATCCATGGGTTGGAGGACGGGAAGGGTCTCCAGAGGGATCTGGGCGTGAATCCATGGGTTGGAGGACGGGAAGGGTCTCCAGAGGGATCTGGACGTGGATCCATGGGTTGGAGGACGGGAAGGGTCTCCAGAGGGATCTGGATGTGGATCCATGGGTTGGAGGACGGGAAGGGTCTCCAGAGGGATCTGGACGTGGATCCATGGGTTGGAGGGTGGGAAGGGTCTCCAGAGGGATCTGGACGTGGATCCATGGGTTGGAGGACGGGAAGGGTCTACAGAGGGATCTGGACATGGATCCATGGGTTGGAGGATGGGAAGGGTCTCCAGAGGGATCTGGATGTGGATCCATGGGTTGGAGGATGGGAAGGGTCTCCAGAGGGATCTGGATGTGGATCCATGGGTTGGAGGGTGGGAAGGGTCTCCAGAGGGATCTGGACGTGGATCCATGGGTTGGAGGACAGGAAGGGTCTCCAGAGGGATCTGGACGTGGATCCATGGGTTGGAGGGTGGGAAGGGTCTCCAGAGGGATCTGGACGTGGATTGGAGGATGAGAAGGGTCTCCAGAGGGATCTGGATGTGGATCCATGGGTTGGAGGACAGGAAGGGTCTCCAGAGGGATCTGGACATGGATCCATGGGTTGGAGGACGGGAAGGGTCTCCAGAGGGATCTGGACATGGATCCATGGGTTGGAGGACGGGAAGGGTCTCCAGAGGGATCTGGACGTGGATCCATGGGTTGGAGGACGGGAAGGGTCTCCAGAGGGATCTGGACGTGGATCCATGGGTTGGAGGACGGGAAGGGTCTCCAGAGGGATCTGGATGTGGATCCATGGGTTGGAGGACGGGAAGGGTCTACAGAAGGATCTGGACGTGGATTGGAGGACAGGAAGGGTCTCCAGAGGGATCTGGACGTGGATTGGAGGATGAGAAGGGTCTCCAGAGGGATCTGGACGTGGATCCATGGGTTGGAGGACGGGAAGGGTCTACAGAGGGATCTGGACATGGATCCATGGGTTGGAGGATGGGAAGGGTCTCCAGAGGGATCTGGATGTGGATCCATGGGTTGGAGGATGGGAAGGGTCTCCAGAGGGATCTGGATGTGGATCCATGGGTTGGAGGGTGGGAAGGGTCTCCAGAGGGATCTGGACGTGGATCCATGGGTTGGAGGACAGGAAGGGTCTCCAGAGGGATCTGGACGTGGATCCATGGGTTGGAGGGTGGGAAGGGTCTCCAGAGGGATCTGGACGTGGATTGGAGGATGAGAAGGGTCTCCAGAGGGATCTGGACGTGGATCCATGGGTTGGAGGACGGGAAGGGTCTCCAGAGGGATCTGGACGTGGGTCCATGGGCCAAGACCAGCGAGATGAGGTCCCACAAGGTCAAGTGCCGGGTTCTGCACTTGGGCCACCACAACCCCAGGTGGCTCCAGAGGTTGGAGAAAGCTTGGAGAGCCGCCCGGTGGAGAAGGACCTGGGGGTGTTGGTTATGAGCCCACAGTGGCCAAAGTGGCCAAGAAACCCAACGGCATCTTGGCCACCAAGGACCAGGGATGGGATTGTCCTCCTGGATTCGGCGCTGGTGAGGTCCCACCTCAAATCTTGGGTTCAGTTTTTTGGGTTCCTCACTCCAAGAAGGACCTTGAGGTGTTGGAGCGCATCCGGAGAAGGGGACGGAGTTGGAGAAGGGTCTGGAGAACCAGAGAAGGGGCTGAGGGACCTGGGGTTGTCCAACCTGGAGGAGAGGAGGTCGAAAGGAGACCTCGTGGCTCTCGAGGTGAGGTGGGTCTCCTTTCCAAGGTGACGAGAAGAAATGAGCTCAGGTTGCACCAGGAGAGGTTGAGGTGGGACACGGGGAGATGTTCCTTCACGGAAAGGGCTCTCAGAGGCTCCCAGGGAGGCGGTGGAGTCTGGAGAGCTTCAAAAGCCGGGGTAGATGAGGTGCTCGGGGCTGGTTTAGTGGTGGCCACGTAGGGTTGGACTCGGTGATCTCAAAGGTCTTCTCCAACGGAGCCGTTCTACGATTCCATTCCCGCTGTCCCACCTAAAGCTCTCGCGGTGCCGTTCCTCCTCCAGACCCTCCTGCAGGTCCCGCTGGGCACCTCCACGTCCTCCTTCCACCCCAAAGTGACCTCCACCCCCCTCCAGGTGATGGTCCTTGTCCTCTCCTGGTGGCCACGCTTCTTCCCAACCGGAGCCAGGATGGTGTTGGCCACCCAACTCCTCTTGGGTGGCTCCTTCTCCAAGCCCGGAGCGTTGTCCGAGGTGTTCGGGGCTGGTTTAGTGGTGGCCACGTAGGGTTGGACTCGATGTTCTCAGAAGGTCTTCTCCAAGGGAGCCGGTCTACGATTGGCCGGTGTTAATTAGAGTTAACGAGGCCGGGACTAACGAGACGTTTGGACTTGGCAGAGCTCATGTTCCTGGAGACCAGCGCCCTGACGGGGGAGAACGTGGAAGAGGCCTTCTTGAAGTGCGCCCGGACCATCCTCAACAAAATCGAGTCGGGTACGGAGCTCCGGGTGGGGCGAGGGACCAGGGGTGGCTCCTGGGCTGGGGACTTCGGGTCCTCGATGGGCGTTTTGGGTCCTCGATGGGCGTTTTGGGTCCTCAATGAAGGTTTTGGGTTCTCGATGAAGGTTTTGGGTCCTTGATGAAGGTTTGGGTTCTTGATGAAGATTTTGGGTTCTTGATGAAGGTTTTTGGGTCCTCGTTGGACGTTTTGGGTCCTCGATGAAGGTTTTGGGTCCTCCTTGAAGGTTTTTGGGTCCTCAATGAAGGTTTTGGGTCCTCCTTGAAGGTTTCTGGGTCCTCAATGAAGGTTTTGGGTCCTTGTTGGACGTTTTGGGTCCTCGATGAAGGTTTTGGGTCCTCGATGAAGGTTTGGGTTCTTGATGAAAGTTTTGGGTCCTCGATGGACGTTGTGGGTCCTCAATGAAGGTTTTGGGTTCTCGATGAAGGTTTTGGGTCCTTGATGAAGGTTTGGGTCCTCGATGAAGGTTTTGGGTCCTCGTTGGACGTTTTGGGTCCTTGGTGAAGGTTTTGGGTTCTTGATGAAGGTTTTGGGTCCTCCTTGAAGGTTTCTGGGTCCTCAATGAAGGTTTTGGGTCCTTGTTGGACGTTTTGGGTCCTCGATGAAGGTTTTGGGTCCTCGATGGACGTTTTGGGTCCTCAATGAAGGTTTTGGGTTCTCGATGAAGGTTTTGGGTCCTTGATGAAGGTTTGGGTTCTTGATGAAGATTTTGGGTTCTTGATGAAGGTTTTGGGTCCTCGTTGGACGTTTTGGGTCCTCGATGAAGGTTTTGGGTCCTCCTTGAAGGTTTTTGGGTCCTCAATGAAGGTTTTGGGTCCTCCTTGAAGGTTTCTGGGTCCTCAATGAAGGTTTTGGGTCCTTGTTGGACGTTTTGGGTCCTCGATGAAGGTTTTGGGTCCTCGATGAAGGTTTGGGTTCTTGATGAAAGTTTTGGGTCCTCAATGGACGTTGTGGGTCCTCAATGAAGGTTTGGGTCCTCGATGAAGGTTTTGGGTCCTCGTTGGACGTTTTGGGTCCTTGGTGAAGGTTTTGGGTTCTTGATGAAGGTTTTGGGTCCTCCTTGAAGGTTTCTGGGTCCTCAATGAAGGTTTTGGGTCCTTGTTGGACGTTTTGGGTCCTCGATGAAGGTTTTGGGTCCTCGTTGGACGTTTTGGGTCCTCGATGAAGGTTTGGGTCCTCGATGAAGGTTTTGGGTCCTCGATGAAGGTTTGGGTTCTTGATGAAGGTTTTGGGTCCTTGATGAAGGTTTTTGGGTCCTCAATGAAGGTTTTGGGTTCTTGATGAAGGTTTTGGGTCCTCGATGAAGGTTTGGGTTCTTGATGAAGGTTTTTGGGTCCTTGATGAAGGTTTTGGGTCCTTGATGAAGGTTTTTGGGTCCTCGATGAAGGTTTGGGTTCTTGATGAAGGTTTTGGGTCCTCGATGAAGGTTTTTGGGTCCTCGTTGGACATTTTGGGTCCTTGTTGGACGTTTTGGGTCCTCGATGAAGGTTTTGGTCCTCGTTGGACGTTTTGGGTCCTCGATGAAGGTTTGGGTCCTCGATGAAGGTTTTGGGTCCTCGATGAAGGTTTGGGTTCTTGATGAAGGTTTTGGGTCCTTGATGAAGGTTTTTGGGTCCTCAATGAAGGTTTTGGGTTCTTGATGAAGGTTTTGGGTCCTCGATGAAGGTTTGGGTTCTTGATGAAGGTTTTTGGGTCCTTGATGAAGGTTTTGGGTCCTTGATGAAGGTTTTTGGGTCCTCGATGAAGGTTTGGGTTCTTGATGAAGGTTTTGGGTCCTCGATGAAGGTTTTTGGGTCCTCGTTGGACATTTTGGGTCCTCGTTGGACGTTTTGGGTCCTCGATGAAGGTTTTGGGTCCTCGATGAAGGTTTTGGGTCCTTGATGAAGGTTTTTGGGTCCTCGTTGGACGTTTTGGGTCCTTGATGAAGGTTTGGGTCCTCGATGAAGGTTTGGGTTCTTGATGAAGGTTTTGGGTCCTCAATGAAGGTTTTTGGGTCCTCCTTGAAGGTTTTTGGGTCCTCGTTGGACGTTTTGGGTCCTTGGTGAAGGTTTTGGGTTCTTGATGAAGGTTTTGGGTCCTCCTTGAGGTTTTTGGGTCCTCAATGAAGGTTTTGGGTCCTCGATGAAGGTTTTTGGGTTCTTGATGAAAGTTTTGGGTCCTCGTTGGATGTTTTGAGTCCTCGATGGACGTTTTGGGTCCTCGATGAAGCTTTGGGTCCTCGATGAAGGTTTTGGGCTCTTGTTGGAGGTTTTGGGCTCTTGTTGGAGGTTTTGGGTCCTCAATGAAGGTTTTTGGGTCCTTGATGAAGGTTTTGGGCTCTTGTTGGAGGTTTTGGGTCCTCAGTGGAGGTTTTCGGGTCCTCGATGAAGGTTTTTGGGTCCTCGTTGGATGTTTTGGGTCCTCGATGAAGGTTTTGGGTCCTCGTTGAAGGTTTTGAGTCCTCGATGGACGTTGTGGGTCCTCGATGAAGGTTTGGGTTCTTGATGAAGGTTTTGGGTCCTCGATGAAGGTTTTTGGGTCCTCGTTGGACGTTTTGGGTCCTCGATGAAGGTTTTGGGTCCTCCTTGAAGGTTTTTGGGTCCTCAATGAAGGTTTTGGGTCCTTGATGAAGGTTTTGGGTTCTTGATGAAGGTTTTGGGTCCTCCTTGAGGGTTTTTGGGTCCTCAATGAACGTTTTGGGTCCTCCTTGAAGGTTTCTGGGTCCTCAATGAACGTTTTGGGTCCTTGTGGACATTTTGGGTCCTCGATGAAGGTTTTGGGTCCTCGATGAAGGTTTGGGTCTTGTTGGAGGGTTTTGGGTCCTCCTTGAAGGTTTTTGGGTCCTCAATGAACGTTTTGGGTCCTTGTTGGACATTTTGGGTCCTTGATGAAGGTTTGGGTCCTCGATGAAGGTTTGGTTCTTGATGAAGGTTTTGGGTCCTCGATGAAGGTTTTGGGTTCTTGATGAAGGTTTTTGGGTCCTTGGTGAAGGTTTTGGGTTCTTGATGAAGGTTTTTGGGTCCTCGATGAAGGTTTTGGGTCCTCGATGGACGTTATGGGTCCTCGATGAAGGTTTGGGTTCTCGATGAAGGTTTTGGGCTCTTGTTGGAGGTTTTGGGTCCTCGATGAAGGTTTTTGGGTCCTCAATGAAGGTTTTTGGGTCCTTGTTAGACGTCTTGAGTCCTCGATGGACGTTGTGGGTCCTCGATGAAAGTTTGGGTCCTCGATGAAGGTTTGGGTTCTTGTTGGAGGTTTTGGGTTCTTGATGAAGGTTTTTGGGTCCTCCTTGAATGTTTTTGGGTCCTCGTTGGACGTTTTGGGTTCTTGATGAAGGTTTTGGGTCCTCAATGAAGGTTTTTGGGTCCTCGATGAAGGTTTTGGGTCCTCGTTGGACGTTTTGGGTCCTTGGTGAAGGTTTTGGGTTCTTGATGAAGGTTTTGGGTCCTCCTTGAGGGTTTTTGGGTCCTCGATGAAGGTTTGGGTTCTTGATGAAAGGTTTTGGGTCCTCGTTGGACGTTTTGGGTCCTCGTTGGACATTTTGGGTCCTCGATGAAGGTTTTGGGTTCTTGATGAAGGTTTTGGGTCCTCGTTGGACGTTTTGGGTTCTCGATGAAGGTTTTGGGTCCTCAATGAAGGTTTTTGGGTCCTCGATGAAGGTTTTGGGTCCTCGTTGGACGTTTTGGGTCCTTGGTGAAGGTTTTGGGTTCTTGATGAAGGTTTTGGGTCCTCCTTGAGGGTTTTTGGGTCCTCGATGAAGGTTTGGGTTCTTGATGAAGGTTTTGGGTCCTCGATGAAGGTTTGGGTTCTTGATGAAGGTTTTGGGTCCTCGATGAAGGTTTTGGGTCCTCGATGAAGGTTTTGGGTCCTCGATGAAGGTTTTGGGTTCTTGATGAAGGTTTTTGGGTCCTCAATGAACTTTTTGGGTCCTCCATGAAGTTTTTCGGGTCCTCCTTGAAGGTTCCTGGGTTCCTGGTGGACGTTTTGTCTCCCGGTTGGGAATTTTGGATCCCGGGGTTGGAATTTTTGCTTCCCGGTGGCAATTTTGGTCCCCCGTCACCTCATTCCCCCCCCCCCCCACCTTTCCCCCCCCCCCCCCCCCCCAGGTGAGCTGGACCCGGAGCGCATGGGTTCGGGGATCCAGTACGGCGACGCCTCGCTGCGCCAGCTGCGCCAACCGCGCGGTGCCCCCCCCCAGAGCCGCCAGCCCTGCGCCTGCTGAGCCCGGTGAGCCCCGCGCCCCCCCCCTTCGCACCCCCACATCCCCCCCCCCCCTCCCAAAACCCCCCCCCCCAACCCTGCACCCCCCCCTTGGCACCCCCACATCCCCCCCCCCCCCCCCAAAAACTCAACCACCCGCCCTGCACCCCCCCCTTGGCACCCCCACATCCCCCCCCCCCCAAAAACCCAACCACCCGCCCCGTGCCCCCCCCTTGGCACCCCCCACATCCCCCCCCCCCAAAAACCCAACCACCCGCCCCACGCCCCCCCCTTGGCCCCCCCACATCCCCCCCCCCAAAAACCCACCCGCCAACCCTGCGCCCCCCCCTTGGCACCCCCACATCCCCCCCCTCCCCAAAAACCCAACCACCCGCCCCGTGCCCCCCCCAGACCCCCCCCCCCAAAAACCAAGCACCCGCCCCGTGCCCCCCCCTTGGCACCCCCAGACCCCCCCCCTCCAAAAACCCAACCACCCGCCCCGCGCCCCCCCCCTTGGCACCCGCAGACCCCCCCCCCCCAAAACCCCAACCACCCACCCCGTGCCCCCCCCTTGGCACCCCCACATCCCCCCCCCCCCAAAAACCCAACCACCCGCCCCGCGCCCCCCCCCCCCTTGGCCCCCCCACATCCCCCCCCCCCCCAAAAACCCACCCCCCAACCCTGTGCCCCCCCCTTGGCACCCCCAGACCCCCCAAACCGCCCCCCCCCCCCCCAAACCACCCCCCCCTTACAAACCTCCTGTGTGCCCCCCCCCCCCTTTTTTTTGTGCCCCCCCAGGACCGCTCGTGCCTCGCCGGCTGCCCCGGTGCCCCCCCCCCCGCCGCCGCCTTTGATTGTATTGACCCCCCCCTTGTCCCCAATGGGGGGGGGGGGGTCCCCATGTGCCCCCCCCCTTTGTCCCCAATGGGGGGGGGGGGTCCCCATGTGCCCCCCCCCTTGTCCCCATTGGGGGGGGGGGTCCCCCATGTGCCCCCCCCCCCTTTGTCCCCAATGGGGGGGGGGGGGGGTCCCCATGTGCCCCCCCCGTCTTGTCCTCAATTGGGGGGGGGTCCCCATGTGCCCCCCCCATCTGGTCCCCAATGGGGGGGGGGGGGGGTGTGTCCCTGTGCCCCCCCCCCCTTTGTCCCTCATCTCAGGGGGGGCTGAATGAATTGGGGGGGGGGGGGGGGGCTGATTTTCCCCCCCCCCCACTTTGTGGAAGGGGGGGTGACCCCTCCCCCCCACCATGGACGGGTTTATTTTTGAGGGGGGGCGGGTTGGTGTCCCCCCCCCCCATCCTTTTCCCCCCCCCCATCTCCATCCCCGGGGGGGGGGGGGCGGGTTGGTGTGTCCCCCCCATCCTTTTGCCCCCCCCCCATCTCCATCCCCGGGGGGGGTGTTGGTGTCCCCCCCCCCCCATCCTTTTCCCCCCCCCATCTCCATCCCCGGAGGGGGGGTGGTGGTGTTGGTGTCCCCCCCCGCCATCCTTTGCCCCCCCCCATCTCCATCCCCGGAGGGGGGGTGGTGGTGTTGGTGTCCCCCCCCGCCATCCTTTGCCCCCCCCCCCATCTCCATCCCCGGGGGGGGGGGGGCGGGTTGGTGTCCCCCCCCCAGCCTTTGCCCCCCCCCCCATCTCCATCCCCGGGGGGGGGGGGGGGGGGGCTCTTTC
>JAUMJM010000328.1:0-74795 GCA_033558235.1 Neomorphus geoffroyi
ACACTCCCTCCCAAGTCACTGCCCCTCCCATGTTCCCACTTCCCTCCCCAGTCCCTGCTTCTCCCATGTCCACAGTCCCCTCCCATGTCCCTGCCCCTCCCATGTCCCCAGTCCCCTCCCAACTGCCTGCCCCTCCCAAGTCCCTGCCCCTCCCAAGTCCCTGCCCCTCCCATGTCCCCAGTCCCCTCCCAGTCCCTTCCCCTCCCAAGTCCCTGCCCCTCCCATTTCCCCAGTCCCCTCCCAGTCCCTGCCTCTCCCAAGTCCCTGTCCCTCCCATGTTCCCAGTCCCCTCCCCAGTCCCTGCCCTCCCATGTCCCCAGTCCCCTCCCATTTCCCCACTCCCCTCCCAAGTCCCTGCCCCTCCCATGTTCCCAGTCCCCTCCCCAGTCCCTGCCCCTCCCATGTCCACAGTCTCCTCCCAACTGCCCGCCCCTCCCAAGTCCCTGGCCCTCCCAAGTCCCTGCCCCTCCCATGTCCCCAGTCCCCTCCCAACTGCCTGCCCCTCCCAAGTCCCTGGTCGTCCCAGGTCCCTAGTCCCCTCCCATGTCCCCAGTCCCTTCCCAACTGCCTACCCCTCACAAGTCCCTGCCCCTCCCATTTCCCCAGTCCCCTCCCAAGTCCCTGCCCCTCCCAGGTCCCTAGTCCCCTTCTCAAGTCCCTGCGCCTCCATGTCCCCAGTCCCCTCCCCAGTCCCTGCCCCTCCCAAGTCCCTGCCCCTCCCAGGTCCTAGTCCCCTCCCATGTCCCTAGTCCCCTCCCATGTCCCCAGTCCCCTCCCCTATCCCTGCACCTCCCATGTCCCCAGTCCCCTCCCATGTCCCCAGTCCCCTCCCAAGTCCCTGACCCTGCCATATTCCCAGTCCCCTCCCCAGTCCCTGCCCCTCCCATGTTACCAGTCCGCTCCCCAGTCCCTCCCCCTCCCATGTCCACACTCCCCTCCCAAGTCACTGCCCCTCCCATGTTCCCACTTCCCTCCCCAGTCCCTGCTTCTCCCATGTCCACAGTCCCCTCCCAAATCTCTGACCCTCCCATGTCCCCATTCCCCTCCCAACTGCCTGCCCCTCCCAAGTCCCTGCCCCTCCCATTTCCCCAGTCCCCTCCCAACTGCCTGCCCCTCCCAAGTCCCTGGCCCTCCCAAGTCCCTAGTCCCCTCCCATGTCCCCAGTCCCTTCCCAAGTCCCTGCCCCTCCAAGGTCCCAAGTCCCCTCCCAAGTCCCTGCGCCTCCCATGTCCCCAGTCCCCTCCCCAGTCCCTGCCCCTCCAAGTCCCTGCCCCTCCCATGTCCCCAGTCCCCTCCCAACTGCCTGCCCCTCCAAATTCCCTGGTCGTCCCAGGTCCCTAGTCCCCTCCCATGTCCCCAGTCCCTTCCCAAGTCCCTGCCCCTCCAGGTCCCAAGTCCTCTCCCAAGTCCCTGCCCCTCCATGTTCCCAGTCCCCTCCCCAGTCCCTGCCCCTCCCATGTCCACAGTCCTTCCCCAAGTCCCTGCCCCTCCCATGACCCCAGTCCCCTCCCCAGTCCCTGCCCCTCCCCAGTCCCTGCCCTCCCATGTCCCCAATCCCCTCCCATTTCCCCACTCCCCTTCAAAGTCCCTGCCCCTCCCATGTGACCTGTCCCCTCCCCAGTCCCTGCCCCTCCCATGTCCCCAGTCCCCTCCCATGTTCCAGTCCCCTCCCCAGTCCCTGCTTCTCCCATATCCACAGTCCCCTCCCAAGTCCCTGCCCCTCCTATGTCCCCAGTCCCCTCCCAACTGCCTGCCCCTCCCATGTCCTGGCCCTCCCAAGTCACTAGTCCCTTCTCATGTCCCCAGTCCCCTCCCAAGTCCCTGCCCCTCCATGTCCCCAGTCCTATCCCAGTCCCTGCCCCTCCCATGTCCCCAGTCCCCTCCCAGTCCCTCCTGCTCCCAAATCCCTGCCCCTCCCATGTCCGCAGTCCCCTCCCATGTCCCCAGTCCCCTCCCAGGTCTCTACCCCTCCCATGTTCCCTGTCCCCTCCCCAGTCCCTGCCCCTCCCATGTCCCAGTCCCCTCCCCAGTCCCTGCCTCTCCCACGTCCCTGTCCCTCCCATGTCCCCAGTCCCCTCCCATGTCCGCACTCCCCTCCCAAGTGCCTGCCCCTCTCATGTTCTCAGTCCCCTCCCCAGTCCCTGTCCCTCCCATGTCCCCAGTCCCCTCCCATGTCCGCACTCCCCTCCCAAGTCCCTGCCCCTCTCATGTTCTCAGTCCCCTCCCCAGTCCCCTGCCCCTCCCATGTCCACAGTCTCCTCCCAACTGCCCGTCCCTCCCAAGTCCCTGCCTTTCCATTTCCCCAGTCCCCTTCCAAGTCCCTGCGCCTCCCATGTCCCCAGTCCCCCTCCCCAGTCCCTGCCCCTCCCAAGTCCCTGCCCCTCCCATGTCCCCAGTCCCCTCCCAGTCCCTTCCCCTCCCAGTCCCTGCCCCTCCCATTTCCCCAGTCCCCTCCCCAGTCCCTGCCCCTCCCAAGTCCCCAGTCCCCTCCCCAGTCCCTGCCTCTCCCAAGTCCCTGTCCCTCCCATGTCCCCAGTCCCCTCCTATGTCCGCAGTCCCCTCCCAAGTCCCTGCCCCTCCCATGTTCCCAGTCCCCTCCCCAGTCCCTGCCCCTCCCATGTCCCCAGTCCCCTCCCATTTCCCCACTCCCCTCCCAAGTCCCTGCCCC
Source organism: Neomorphus geoffroyi (assembly GCA_033558235.1). Taxonomy (NCBI): domain Eukaryota; kingdom Metazoa; phylum Chordata; class Aves; order Cuculiformes; family Neomorphidae; genus Neomorphus; species Neomorphus geoffroyi. The sequence goes on from JAUMJM010000328.1 coordinate 2,669, forward strand.
TCCCATGTTCCCAGTCCCTCCCCAGTCCCTGCCCCTCCCATGTCCACAGTCTCCTCCCAACTGCCCGCCCCTCCCAAGTCCCTGGCCCTCCCAAGTCCCTGCCCCTCCCATGTCCCCAGTCCCCTCCCAACTGCCTGCCCCTCCCAAGTCCCTGGTCGTCCCAGGTCCCTAGTCCCCTCCCATGTCCCCAGTCCCTTCCCACCTGCCTACCCCTCACAAGTCCCTGCCCCTCCCATTTCCCAGTCCCCTCCCAAGTCCCTGCCCTCCCAGGTCCCTAGTCCCCTCTCAAGTCCCTGCGCCTCCCATGTCCCCAGTCCCCTCCCCAGTCCCTGCCCCTCCCAAGTCCCTGCCCCTCCCAGGTCCCTAGTCCCCTCCCATGTCCCTAGTCCCCTCCCATGTCCCCAGTCCCCTCCCCTATCCCTGCGCCTCCCATGTCCCCAGTCCCCTCCCCAGTCCCTGCCCGTCCCAAGTCCTGCCCCTCCCATGTCCCCAGTCCCCTCCCAACTGCCTGCCCCTCCCAATTCCCTGGTCGTCCCAGGTCCCTAGTCCCCTCCCATGTCCCCAGTCCCTTCCCAAGTCCCTGCCCCTCCCAGGTCCCAAGTCCTCTCCCAAGTCCCTGCCCCTCCCATGTTCCCAGTCCCCTCCCCAGTCCCTGCCCCTCCCATGTCCACAGTCCTTCCCCAAGTCCCTGCCCCTCCCATGACCCCAGTCCCCTCCCCAGTCCCTGCCCCTCCCCAGTCCCTGCCCTCCCATGTCCCCAATCCCCTCCCATTTCCCCACTCCCCTCCAAAGTCCCTGCCCCTCCCATGTGACCTGTCCCCTCCCCAGTCCCTGCCCCTCCCATGTCCCCAGTCCCCTCCCATGTCCCCAGTCCCCTCCCAAGTCCCTGACCCTGCCATATTCCCAGTCCCCTCCCAGTCCCTGCCCCTCCCATGTCCACAGTCCCCTCCCAAGTCACTGCCCCTCCCATGTTCCCAGTCCCCTCCCCAGTCCCTGCTTCTCCCATGTCCACAGTCCCCTCCCAAGTCCCTGCCCCTCCTATGTCCCCAGTCCCCTCCCAACTGCCTGCCCTCCCATGTCCCTGGCCCTCCCAAGTCACTAGTCCCTTCCCATGTCCCCAGTCCCCTCCCAAGTCCCTGCCCCTCCCATGTCCCCAGTCCCTGCCCTCCCATGTCCGCAGTCCCCTCCCATGTCCCCAGTCCCCTCCCAGGTCTCTACCCATCCCATGTTCCCTGTCCCCTCCCAGTCCCTGCCCCTCCCATGTCCCCAGTCCCCTCCCCAGTCCCTGCCTCTCCAAGTCCCTGTCCCTCCATGTCCCCAGTCCCCTCCCATGTCCGCACTCCCCTCCCAAGTCCCTGCCACTCTCATGTTCTCAGTCCCCTCCCCAGTCCCTGTCCCTCCCATGTCCCCAGTCCCCTCCCATGTCCGCACTCCCCTCCCAAGTCCCTGCCCCTCTCATGTTCTCAGTCCCCTCCCCAGTCCCTGCCCCTCCCATGTCCACAGTCTCCTCCCAACTGCCCGTCCCTCCCAGGTCCCTAGTCCCCTCCCATTTCCCCAGTCCCCTCCCAAGTCCCTGCGCCTCCCATGTCCCCAGTCCCCTCCCCAGTCCCTGCCCCTCCCAAGTCCCTGCCCCTCCCATGTCCCCAGTCCCCTCCCAGTCCCTTCCCCTCCCAAGTCCCTCCCCCTCCCATGTCCCCAGTCCCCTGCCAGGTCCCTGCCCTCCCATGTTCCCTGTCCCCTCCCCAGTCCCTGCCCCTTCCATGTCCCCAGTCCCCTCCCAACTGCCTGCCCCTCCCAAGTCCCTGCCCCTCCCATGTCCCCAGTCCCCTCCCAACTGCCTGCCCCTCCCAAGTCCCTGCCCCTCCAAGTCCCTGCCCCCTCCCCCATGTCCCCAGTCCCCTCCCAGTCCCTTCCCCTCCCAAGTCCCTGCCCCTCCCATTTCCCCAGTCCCTCCCCAGTCCCTGCCCCTCCCAAGTCCCCAGTTCCCCTCCCCAGTCCCTGCCTCTCCCAAGTCCCTGTCCCTCCCATGTCCCCAGTCCCCTCCCAAGTCCCTGACCCTGCCATATTCCCAGTCCCCTCCCCAGTCCCTGCCCCTCCCATGTCCACAGTCCCCTCCCAAGTCACTGCCCCTCCCATGTTCCCAGTCCCCTCCCCAGTCCCTGCTTCTCCATGTCCACAGTCCCCTCCCAAGTCCCTGCCCCTCCTATGTCCCCAGTCCCCTCCCAACTGCCTGCCCCTCCCATGTCCCTGGCCCTCCCAAGTCACTACTCCCTTCCCATGTCCCCAGTCCCCTCCCAAGTCCCTGCCCCTCCCATGTTCCCAGTCCCTCCCCAGTCCCTGCCCCTCCCATGACCCCAGTCCCCTCCCCAGTCCCTGCCCCTCCCCAGTCCCTGCCCTCCCATGTCGCCATTCCCCTCTCATTTCCCCACTCCCCTCCAAAGTCCCTGCCCCTCCCATGTGACCTGTCCCCTCCCCAGTCCCTGCCCCTCCCATGTCCCCCGTAGACTCCCAAGTCCCTGCCCCTGCCATGTCCCCAGTCCCCTCCCATGTCCCCTGTCCCCTCCCCAGTCCCTGCCACTCCCATGTCCCCAGTCCCCTCCCAACTGCCTGCCCCTCCCAAGTCCCTGCCCCGCCCATGTTCCCAGTCCCCTCCGCAGTCCCTGTCCCTCCCATGTCCCCTCCCCAGTCCCTGCCCCTCCCAAGTCCCTCCCCCTCCCATGTCCCCATTCCCCTGCCAGGTCCCTGCCCCTCCCATGTTCCCTGTCCCCTCCCCAGTCCCTGCCCCTTCCATGTCCCCAGTCCCCTCCCAACTGCCTGCCCCTCCCAAGTCCCTGCCCCTCCCAAGTCCCCAGTCCCCTCCCAAGTCCCTGACCCTCCCATGTCCCCAATCCCCTCCAAAGTCCCTGCCCCTCCCAAGTCCCTGCCCCTCCCAGGTCCCAAGTCCTCTCCCAAGTCCCTGCCCCTCCCATGTCCCCAGTCCCCTTGCAAGTCCCTGCCCCTCCCATGTCCCAGTCCCCTCCCCAGTCCCTGCCCCTCCCAATTCCCTGCCCCTCCCATGCCAGCAGTCCCCTCCCATGTCCCTGCCCCTCCCATGTCCCCAGTCCCCTCCCAGTCCCTTCCCCTCCCAAGTCCCTGCCCCTCCCATTTCCCCAGTCCCCTCCCCAGTCCCTGCCCCTCCCAAGTCCCCAGTCCCCTCCCCAGTCCCTGCCTCTCCAAGTCCCTGTCCCTCCCATGTTCCCAGTCCCCTCCCCAGTCCCTGCCCCTCCCATGTCCCCAGTCCCCTCCCATTTCCCCACTCCCCTCCCAAGTCCCTGCCCCTCCCATGTTCCCAGTCCCCTCCCCAGTCCCTGCCCCTCCCATGTCCACAGTCTCCCCCAACAGCCCGCCCTCCCAAGTCCCTGGCCCTCCCAAGTCCCTGCCCCTCCCATGTCCCCAGTCCCCTCCCAACTGCCTGCCCCTCCAAGTCCCTGGTCGTCCCAGGTCCCTAGTCCCCTCCCATGTCCCCAGTCCCTTCCCAACTGCCTACCCCTCACAAGTCCCTGCCCCTCCCATTTCCCAGTCCCCTCCCAAGTCCCTGCCCCTCCCAGGTCCCTAGTCCCCTCTCAAGTCCCTGCGCCTCCCATGTCCCCAGTCCCCTCCCCAGTCCCTGCCCCTCCCAAGTCCCTGCCCCTCCCAGGTCCATAGTCCCCTCCCATGTCCCTAGTCCCCTCCCATGTCCCCAGTCCCTCCCTATCCCTGCACCTCCCATGTCCCCAGTCCCCTCCCATGTCCCCAGTCCCCTCCCAAGTCCCTGACCCTGCATATTCCCAGTCCCCTCCCCAGTCCCTGCCCTCCCATGTTACCAGTCCGCTCCCCAGTCCCTCCCCCTCCCATGTCCACACTCCCCTCCCAAGTCACTGCCCCTCCCATGTTCCCACTTCCCTCCCCAGTCCCTGCTTCTCCCATGTCCACAGTCCCCTCCCATGTCCCTGCCCCTCCCATGTCCCCAGTCCCCTCCCAACTGCCTGCCCCTCCCAAGTCCCTGCCCCTCCCAAGTCCCTGCCCCTCCCATGTCCCCAGTCCCCTCCCAGTCCCTTCCCCTCCCAAGTCCCTGCCCCTCCCATTTCCCCAGTCCCCTCCCCAGTCCCCTGCCTCTCCCAAGTCCCTGTCCCTCCCATGTTTCCCAGTCCCCTCCCCAGTCCCTGCCCCTCCCATGTCCCCAGTCCCCTCCCATTTCCCCACTCCCCTCCCAAGTCCCTGCCCCTCCCATGTTCCCAGTCCCCCTCCCCAGTCCCCTGCCCCTCCCATGTCCACAGTCTCTCCCAACTGCCCGCCCCTCCCAAGTCCCTGGCCCTCCAAAGTCCCTGCCCCTCCCATGTCCCCAGTCCCCTCCCAACTGCCTGCCCCTCCCAAGTCCCTGGTCGTCCCAGGTCCCTAGTCCCCTCCCATGTCCCCAGTCCCTTCCCAACTGCCTACCCCTCACAAGTCCCTGCCCCTCCCATTTCCCCAGTCCCCTCCCAAGTCCCTGCCCCTCCCAGGTCCCTAGTCCCCTCTCAAGTCCCTGCGCCTCCCATGTCCCAGTCCCCTCCCCAGTCCCTGCCCCTCCCAAGTCCCTGCCCCTCCCAGGTCCCTAGTCCCCTCCCAAGTCCCTAGTCCCCTCCCATGTCCCCAGTCCCCTCCCCTATCCCTGCACCTCCCATGTCCCCAGTCCCCTCCATGTCCCAGTCCCCTCCCAAGTCCCTGACCCTGCCATATTCCCAGTCCCTCCCAGTCCCTGCCCCTCCCATGTTACCAGTCCGCTCCCCAGGTCCCTCCCCCTCCCATGTCCACACTCCCCTCCCAAGTCACTGCCCCTCCCCATGTTCCCACTTCCCTCCCCAGTCCCTGCTTCTCCCATGTCCACAGTCCCCTCCCAAATCTCTGACCCTCCCATGTCCCCAGTCCCCTCCCAACTGCCTGCCCCTCCCAAGTCCCTGCCCCTCCCATTTCCCCAGTCCCCTCCCAACTGCCTGCCCCTCCCAAGTCCCTGGCCCTCCCAAGTCCCTAGTCCCCTCCCATGTCCCCAGTCCCTTCCCAAGTCCCTGCCCCTCCAAGGTCCCAAGTCCCCTCCCAAGTCCCTGCGCCTCCCATGTCCCCAGTCCCCTCCCAGTCCCTGCCCCTCCCAAGTCCCTGCCCCTCCCCATGTCCCCAGTCCCCTCCCAACTGCCTGCCCTCCAATTCCCTGGTCGTCCAGGTCCCTAGTCCCCTCCCATGTCCCCAGTCCCTTCCCAAGTCCCTGCCCCTCCCAGGTCCCAAGTCCTCTCCAAGTCCCTGCCCCTCCCATGTTCCCAGTCCCCTCCCCAGTCCCTGCCCCTCCCATTGTCCACAGTCCTTCCCCAAGTCCCTGCCCCTCCCATGACCCCAGTCCCCTCCCCAGTCCCTGCCCCTCCCCAGTCCCTGCCCTCCATGTCCCCAATCCCCTCCCATTTCCCCACTCCCCTTCAAAGTCCCCTGCCCCTCCCATGTGACCTGTCCCCTCCCCAGTCCCTGCCCCTCCCATGTCCCCAGTCCCCTCCCATGTTCCCAGTCCCCTCCCCAGTCCTGCTTCTCCCATATCCACAGTCCCCTCCCAAGGTCCCTGCCCCTCCTATGTCCCCAGTCCCCTCCCAACTGCCTGCCCCTCCATGTCCCTGGCCCTCCCAAGTCACTAGTCCCTTCTCATGTCCCCAGTCCCCTCCCAAGTCCCTGCCCCTCCCATGTCCCCAGTCCTATCCCCAGTCCCTGCCCCTCCCATGTCCCCAGTCCCTCCCCAGTCCTCCTGCTCCCAAATCCCTGCCCCTCCCATGTCCGCAGTCCCCTCCCATGTCCCAGTCCCCTCCCAGGTCTCTACCCCTCCCATGTTCCCTGTCCCCTCCCCAGTCCCTGCCCCTCCCATGTCCCCAGTCCCCTCCCCAGTCCCTGCCTCTCCCACGTCCCTGTCCCCTTCCCATGTCCCCAGTCCCCTCCCATGTCCGCACTCCCCTCCCAAGTGCCTGCCCCTCTCATGTTCTCAGTCCCCTCCCCAGTCCCTGTCCCTCCCATGTCCCCAGTCCCCTCCCATGTCCGCACTCCCCTCCCAAGTCCCTGCCCCTCTCATGTTCTCAGTCCCCTCCCCAGTCCCTGCCCCTCCCATGTCCACAGTCTCCTCCCAACTGCCCGTCCCTCCCAAGTCCCTGCCTTTCCCATTTCCCCAGTCCCCCTTCCAAGTCCCTGCGCCTCCCATGTCCCCAGTCCCCTCCCCAGTCCCTGCCCCTCCCAAAGTCCCTGCCCCTCCCATGTCCCCAGTCCCCTCCCAGTCCCTTCCCCTCCCAAGTCCCTGCCCCTCCCATTTCCCCAGTCCCCTCCCCAGGTCCCTGCCCCTCCCAAGTCCCCAGTCCCCTCCCCAGTCCCTGCCTCTCCCAAGTCCCTGTCCCTCCCATGTCCCCAGTCCCCTCCTATGTCCGCAGTCCCCTCCCAAGTCCCTGCCCCTCCCATGTTCCCAGTCCCCTCCCCAGTCCCTGCCCCTCCCATGTCCCCAGTCCCCTCCCATTTCCCCACTCCCCTCCCAAGTCCCTGCCCCTCCCATGTTCCCAGTCCCCTCCCCAGTCCCTGCCCCTCCCATGTCCACAGTCTCCTCCCAACTGCCCGCCCCTCCCAAGTCCCTGGCCCTCCCAAGTCCCTGCCCCTCCCATGTCCCCAGTCCCCTCCCAACTGCCTGCCCCTCCCAAGTCCCTGGTCGTCCCAGGTCCCTAGTCCCCTCCCATGTCCCCAGTCCCTTCCCACCTGCCTACCCCTCACAAGTCCCTGCCCCTCCCATTTCCCCAGTCCCCTCCAAGTCCTGCCCCTCCCAGGTCCCTAGTCCCCTCTCAAGTCCCTGCGCCTCCCATGTCCCCAGTCCCCTCCCCAGTCCCCTGCCCCTCCCAAGTCCCTGCCCCTCCCAGGTCCCTAGTCCCCTCCCATGTCCTAGTCCCCTCCCATGTCCCCAGTTCCCCTCCCCTATCCCTGCGCCTCCGATGTCCCCAGTCCCCTCCCCAGTCCCTGCCCGTCCAAGTCCCTGCCCCTCCCATGTCCCCAGTCCCCTCCCAACTGCCTGCCCCTCCCAATTCCCTGGTCGTCCCAGGTCCCTAGTCCCCTCCCATGTCCCCAGTCCCTTCCCAAGTCCCTGCCCCTCCCAGGTCCCAAGTCCTCTCCCAAGTCCCTGCCCCTCCCATGTTCCCAGTCCCCTCCCCAGTCCCTGCCCCTCCCATGTCCACAGTCCTTCCCCAAGTCCCTGCCCCTCCCATGACCCCAGTCCCCTCCCCAGTCCCTGCCCCTCCCCAGTCCCTGCCCTCCCATGTCCCCAATCCCCTCCCATTTCCCCACTCCCCTCCAAAGTCCCTGCCCCTCCCATGTGACCTGTCCCCTCCCCAGTCCCTGCCCCTCCCATGTCCCCAGTCCCCTCCCATGTCCCCAAGTCCCCTCCCAAGTCCCTGACCCTGCCCATATTCCCAGTCCCCTCCCCAGTCCCTGCCCCTCCATGTCCACAGTCCCCTCCCAAGTCACTGCCCCTCCCATGTTCCCAGTCCCTCCCCAGTCCCTGCTTCTCCCATGTCCACAGTCCCCTCCCAAGTCCCTGCCCCTCCTATGTCCCCAGTCCCCTCCCAACTGCCTGCCCCTCCCATGTCCCTGGCCCTCCCAAGGTCACTAGTCCCTTCCCATGTCCCCAGTCCCCTCCAAGTCCCTGCCCCTCCCATGTCCCCAGTCCCTGCCCCTCCCATGTCCGCAGTCCCCTCCCATGTCCCCAGTCCCCTCCCAGGTCTCTACCCCTCCCATGTTCCCTGTCCCCTCCCCAGTCCCTGCCCTCCCATGTCCCCAGTCCCCTCCCCCAGTCCCTGCCTCTCCCAAGTCCTGTCCCTCCCATGTCCCCAGTCCCCTCCCATGTCCGCACTCCCCTCCCAAGTCCCTGCCACTCTCATGTTCTCAGTCCCCTCCCCAGTCCCTGTCCCTCCCATGTCCCCAGTCCCCTCCCATGTCCGCACTCCCCTCCCAAGTCCCTGCCCCTCTCATGTTCTCAGTCCCCTCCCCAGTCCCTGCCCCTCCCATGTCCACAGTCTCCTCCCAACTGCCCGTCCCTCCCAAGTCCCTGCCCCTCCCATTTCCCCAGTCCCCTCCCAAGTCCCTGCGCCTCCCATGTCCCCAGTCCCCTCCCCAGTCCCTGCCCCTCCCAAGCTCCCTGCCCCTCCCATGTCCCCAGTCCCCTCCCAGTCCCTTCCCCTCCCAAGTCCCTCCCCCTCCCATGTCCCCAGTCCCCTGCCAGGTCCCTGCCCCTCCCATGTTCCCCTGTCCCCTCCCCAGTCCCTGCCCCTTCCATGTCCCCAGTCCCCTCCCAACTGCCTGCCCCTCCCAAGTCCCTGCCCCTCCCATGTCCCCAGTCCCCTCCCAACTGCCTGCCCCTCCCAAGTCCCTGCCCCTCCCAAGTCCCTGCCCCTCCCATGTCCCCAGTCCCCTCCCAGTCCCTTCCCCTCCCAAGTCCCTGCCCCTCCCATTTCCCCAGTCCCCTCCCCAGTCCCTGCCCCTCCCAAGTCCCAGTCCCCTCCCCAGTCCCTGCCTCTCCCAAGTCCCTGTCCCTCCCATGTCCCCAGTCCCCTCCTATGTCCGCAGTCCCCTCCCAAGTCCCTGCCCCTCCCTGTTCCCAGTCCCCTCCCCAGTCCCTGCCCCTCCCATGTCCCCAGTCCCCTCCCATTTCCCCACTCCCCTCCCAAGTCCCTGCCCCTCCCATGTTCCCAGTCCCCTCCCCAGTCCCTGCCCCTCCCATGTCCACAGTCTCCTCCCAACTGCCTGCCCCTCCCAAGTCCCTGGCCCTCCCAAGTCCCTGCCCCTCCCATGTCCCCAGTCCCCTCCCAACTGCCTGCCCCTCCCAAGTCCTGGTCGTCCCAGGTCCCTAGTCCCCTCCATGTCCCCAGTCCCTTCCCAACTGCCTACCCCTCACAAGTCCCTGCCCCTCCCATTTCCCCAGTCCCCTCCCAAGTCCCTGCCCCTCCCAGGTCCTAGTCCCCTCTCAAGTCCCTGCGCCTCCCATGTCCCCAGTCCCCCTCCCCAGTCCCTGCCCCTCCCAAGTCCCCTGCCCCTCCCAGGTCCCTAGTCCCCTCCCATGTCCCTAGTCCCCTCCCATGTCCCCAGTCCCCTCCCCTATCCCTGCACCTCCATGTCCCAGTCCCTCCCATGTCCCCAGTCCCCTCCCAAGTCCCTGACCCTGCCATATTCCCAGTCCCTCCCCAGTCCCTCCCCCCTCCCATGTCCACAGTCCCCTCCAAGTCACTGCCCCTCCCATGTTCCCAATTCCCTCCCCAGTCCCTGCTTCTCCCATGTCCCCAGTCCCCTCCCAAATCCCTGCCCCTCCCATGTCCCCAGTCCCCTCCCAACTGCCTGCCCCTCCCAAGTCCCTGGCCCTCCCAAGTCCCTAGTCACCTCCCATGTCCCCAGTCCCTTCCCAAGTCCCTGTCCCTCCAAGGTCCCAAGTCCCCTCCCAAGTCCCTGCCCCTCCCATGTCCCCAGTCCCCTCCCCAGTCCCTGCCCCTCCCAAGTCCCTGCCCCTCCCATGTCCCCAGTCCCCTCCCAACTGGCCTGCCCTCCCAAGTCCCTGGTCGTCTCAGGTCCCTAGTCCCCTCCCATGTCCCCAGTCCCTTCCCAAGTCCCTGCCCCTCCCAGGTCCCAAGTCCTCTCCCAAGTCCCTGCCCCTCCCATGTTCCCAGTCCCCTCCCCAGTCCCTGCCCCTCCCATGTCCACAGTCCTCCCCCAAGTCCCTGCCCCTCCCATGACCCCCAGTCCCCTCCCCAGTCCCCTGCCCCTCCCCAGTCCCTGCCCTCCCATGTCCCCAAATCCCCTCCCATTTCCCCACTCCCCTCCAAAGTCCCTGCCCCTCCCATGTGACCTGTCCCCTCCCCAGTCCCTGCCCCTCCCATGTCCCCAGTCCCCTCCCATGTCCCCAGTCCCCTCCCAAGTCCCTGACCCTGCCATATTCCCAGTCCCCTCCCCAGTCCCTGCTTCTCCCATGTCCACAGTCCCCTCCCAAGTCCCTGCCCCTCCTATGTCCCCAGTCCCCTCCCAACTGCTGCCCCTCCCATGTCCCTGGCCCCTCCCAAGTCACTACTCCATTCCCATGTCCCCAGTCCCCTCCCAAGTCCCTGCCCCCCATCCCCATGTCCCCAGTCCTATCCCCAGTCCCTGCCCCTCCCATGTCCCCAGTCCCCCTCCCCAGTCCCTCCTGCTCCCAAATCCCTGCCCCTCCCATGTCCGCAGTCCCCTCCCATGTCCCCAGTCCCCTCCCAGGTCTCTACCCCTCCCATGTTCCTGTCCCCTTCCAGTCCCTGCCCCTCCCATGTCCCCAGTCCCCTCCCCAGTCCCTGCCTCTCCCAAGTCCCTGTCCCCTCCATGTCCCAGTCCCCTCCCATGTCCGCACTCCCCTCCCAAGTCCCTGCCCCTCTCATGTTCTCAGTCCCCTCCCCAGTCCCTGTCCCTCCCATGTCCCCAGTCCCCTCCCCAGTCCCTGCCCCTCCCAAGTCCTTGCCCCTCCCATGTCCCCAAGTCCCCTCCCAGTCCCTTCCCCTCCAAGTCCCTCCCCCCTCCCATGTCCCCAGTCCCCTGCCAGGTCCCTGCCCCTCCCATGTTCCCTGTCCCCTCCGCAGTCCTGCCCCTTCCATGTCCCCAGTCCCCCTCCCAACTGCCTGCCCCTCCCAAGTCCCTGCCCCTCCCATTTCCCAGTCCCCTCCCCAGTCCCTGCCCCTCCCAAGTCCCCAGTCCCCTCCCAAGTCCCTGACCCTCCATGTCCCCAATCCCCTCCAAAGTCCCTGCCCCTCTCAAGTCCCTTCCCTCCCAGGTCCCAAGTCCTCTCCCAAGTCCCTGCCGCTCCCATGTCCCCAGTCCCCCTCGCAAGTCCCTGCCCCTCCCATGTCCCCAGTCCCCTCCCCAGTCCCTGCCCCTCCCAATTCCCTGCCCTCCCATGCCAGCAGTCCCCTCCCATGTCCCTGCCCCTCCCATGTCCCCAGTCCCCTCCCAACTGCCTGCCCCTCCCAAGTCCCTGCCCCTCCCAAGGTCCCTGCCCCTCCCATGTCCCCAGTCCCCTCCCAGTCCCTTCCCCTCCCAAGTCCCTGCCCCTCCCATTTCCCAGTCCCCTCCCAGTCCCTGCCCCTCCCAAGTCCCCAGTCCCCTCCCAGTCCCTGCCTCTCCCATGTTACCAGTCCGCTCCCCAGTCCCTCCCCCTCCCATGTCCACAGTCCCCTCCCAAGTCACTGCCCCTCCCATGTTCCCAATTCCTCCCAGTCCCTGCTTCTCCCATGTCCCCAGTCCCCTCCCAAATCCCTGCCCCTCCATGTCCCCAGTCCCCTCCAACTGCCTGCCCCTCCCAAGTCCCCTGGTCGTCCCAGGTCCCTAGTCCCCTCCCATGTCCCCAGTCCCTTCCCAAGTCCCTGCCCCTCCCAGGTCCCAAGTCCCCTCCCAAGTCCCTGCCCCTCCCATGTTCCCAGTCCCCTCCCCAGTCCCTGCCCCTCCCATGTCCACAGTCCTCCCCCAAGTCCTGCCCCTCCCATTACCCCAGTCCCCTCCCCAGTCCCTGCCCCTCCCCAGTCCCTGCCCTCCCATGTCCCCAATCCCCTCCCATTTCCCCATTCCCCTCCAAAGTCCCTGCCCCTCCCATGTGACATGTCCCCTCCCCAGTCCCTGCCCCTCCCATGTCCCCCGTCCCCTCCCATGTTCCCAGTCCCCTCCCATGTCCCCCGCCCCTCCCATGTCCCCAGTCCCCTCCAAGGTCCCTGCCCCTCCTATGTCCCCAGTCCCCTCCCAACTGCCTGCCCCTCCCATGTCCCTGGCCCTCCCAAGTCCCTAGTCCCTTCCCATGTCCCCAGTCCCCTCCCAAGTCCCTGCCCCGCCCATGGTCCCCAGTCCTCTCCCCAGTCCCTGCCCCTCCCATGTCCCCAGTCCCCTCCCCAGTCTCTCCCCCTCCCAAATCCCTGCCCCTCCCATGTCCGCAGTCCCCTTCCCAGGTCCCAAGTCCCCTCCCAAGTCCCTGCCCCTCCCATGTTCCCAGTCCCCTCCCCAGTCCCTGCCCCTCCCATGTCCCCAGTCCCCTCCCAACTGCCTGCCCCTCCCAAGTCCCTGCCCCTCCCATTTCCCCAGTCCCCTCCCCAGTCCCCTGCCCCTCCCATGTGACCTGTCCCCTCCCCAGTCCCTGCCCCTCCCATGTTCCCTGTAGACTCCCAAGTCCCTGCCCCTGCCATGTCCCCAGTCCCCTCCCATGTCCCCTGTCCCCTCCCCAGTCCCTGCCACTCCCATGTCCCCACTCCCCTCCCAACTGCCTGCCCCTCACAAGTCCCTGCCCGCCCATGTTCCAGTCCCCTCCGCAGTCCCTGCCCCTCCCATGTCCCTCCCCAGTCCCCTGCCCCTCTCAAGTCCCTCCCCCTCCCATGTCCCCAGTCCCCTCCCAACTGCCTGCCCCTCCCAAGTCCCTGCCCCTCCCATTTCCCCAGTCCCCCTCCCCAGTCCCTGCCCCTCCCATGTTCCCAGTCCCCTCCCAGTCCCTGCCCCTCCCATGTCCCCAGTCCCCTCCCAAGTCCCCAGTCTCCTCCAAGTACCTGCCCCTTCCCATGTCCCCAGTCCCCTCCCAAGTCCCTGCCCCTCCCATGTCCCCAGTCCCCTCCCAAGTCCATGACCCTGTCATATTCCCAGTCCCCTCCCCAGTCCCTGCCCCTCCCATGTTACCAGTCCCCCTCCCCAGTCCCTCCCCCTCCCATGTACCCTGTCCCTTCCCATGTTTCCCAGTCCCCTCCCCAGTCCCTGACCCTCCCATGTCCACAGTCCCCTCCGAACTGCCTGCCCATCCCAAGTCCCTGGTCTTCCCAGGTCCCTAGTCCCCTCCCATGTCCCCAGTCCCTACCCAAGTCCCTGCCCCTCCCAGGTCCCAAGTCCTCTCCCAAGTCCCGCCCCCTCCCATGTTCCCAGTCCCCTTCCCCAGTCCCTGCCCCTCCCATGACCCCAGTCCCCTCCCCAGTCCCTGCCCCTCCCCAGTCCCTGCCCTCCCATGTCCCCAGTCCTCTCTCATTTCCCCACTCCCCTCCAAAGTCCCTGCCCCTCCCATGTGACCTGTCCCCTCCCCAGTCCCTGCCCCTCCCATGTTCCCTGTAGACTCCCAAGTCCCTGCCCCTGCCTTGTCCCCAGTCCCCTCCCATGTCCCCTGTCCCCTCCCAGTCCCTGCCACTCCCATGTCCCCACTCCCCTCCCAACTGCCTGCCCCTCCCAAGTCCCTGCCCCGCCCATGTTCCAGTCCCTCCGCAGTCCCTGCCCCTCCCATGTCCCCTCCCCAGTCCCTGCCCCTCTCAAGTCCCTCCCCCTCCCATGTCCCCAGTCCCCTCCCAACTGCCTGCCCCTCCCAAGTCCCTGCCCCTCCCATTTCCCCAGTCCCCTCCCCAGTCCCTGCCCCTCCCATGTTCCCAGTCCCCCTCCCCAGTCCCTGCCCCTTCCCATGTCCCCAGTCCCCCTCCCAAGTCCCCAGTCTCCTCCCAAGTACCTGCCCTTCCCATGTCCCCAGTCCCCTCCCAAGTCCCTGCCCCTCCCATGTCCCCAGTCCCCTCCCAAGTCCATGACCCTGTCATATTCCCAGTCCCCTCCCCAGTCCCTGCCCCTCCCATGTTACCAGTCCCCTCCCCAGTCCCTCCCCCCTCCCATGTAACCCTGTCCCCTTCCCATGTTCCCAGTCCCCTCCCCAGTCCCTGACCCTCCCATGTCCACAGTCCCCTCCGAACTGCCTTGCCCATCCCAAGTCCCTGGTCTTCCCAGGTCCCTAGTCCCCTCCATGTCCCCAGTCCCTACCCAAGTCCCTGCCCCTCCCAGGTCCCAAGTCCTCTCCCAAGTCCCTGCCCCTCCCATGTTCCCAGTCCCCTCCCCAGTCCCTGCCCCTCCCATGACCCCCAGTCCCCTCCCCAGTCCCTGCCCCTCCCCAGTCCCTGCCCTCCCATGTCCCCCAGTCCCCTCTCATTTCCCCACTCCCCTCCAAAGTCCCTGCCCCTCCCATGTGACCTGTCCCCTCCCCAGTCCCTGCCCCTCCCATGTTCCCTGTAGACTCCCAAGTCCCCTGCCCCTGCCATGTCCCCAGTCCCCTCCCATGTCCCCTCCCCAGTCCCTGCCACTCCCATGTCCCCACTCCCCTCCCAACTGCCTGCCCCTCCCAAGTCCCTGCCCCGCCCATGTTCCCCAGGTCCCCTCCCGCAGTCCCTGCCCCTCCCATGTCCCCTCCCCAGTCCCTGCCCCTCTCAAGTCCCTCCCCCTCCCATGTCCCCAGTCCCCTGCCAGGTCCCTGCCCCTCCCATGTTCCCTGTCCCCTCCCCCAGTCCCTGCCCCCTTCCATGTCCCCAGTCCCCTCGCAAGTCCCTGCCCCTCCCATGTCCCCAGTCCCCTCCCCAGTCACTGCCCCTCCCAATTCCCTGCCCCTCCGATGCCAGCAGTCCCCTCCCATGTCCCCAGTCCCCTTTCCAGGTCCCTGCCCCTCCCATGTCCCCAGTCCCCCTCCCAACTGCCTGCCCCTCCCAAGTCCCTGCCCCTCCCAAGTCCCTGCCCCCTCCCATGTCCCCAGTCCCCTCCCAGTCCCTTCCCCTCCCAAGTCCCTGCCCCTCCCATTTCCCCCAGTCCCCTCCCCAGTCCCTGCCCCTTCCAAGTCCCCAGTCCCCTCCCCAGTCCCTGCCTCTCCCAAGTCCCTGTCCCTCCCATGTCCCCAGTCCCCCCTCCTATGTCCGCAGTCCCCTCCCAAGTCCCTGCCCCTCCCATGTTCCCAGTCCCCTCCCCAGTCCCTGCCCCTCCCATGTTCCCAGTCCCCTCCCCAGTCCCTGCCCCTCCCATGTCCCCAGTCCCCTCCCATTTCCCCACTCCCCTCCTAAGTCCCTGCCCCTCCCATGTCCCCAGTCCCCTCCCAACTGCCTGACCCTCCCAAGTCCCTGGTCGTCCCAGGTCCCTAGTCCCCTCCCATGTCCCCAGTCCCTTCCCAAGTCCCTGCCCCTCCCAGGTCCCAAGTCCTCTCCCAAGTCCCTGCCCCTCCCATGTTCCCAGTCCCCTCCCAAGTCCCTCCCCCTCCCATGTCCCCAGTCCCCTCCCAGGTCCCTGCCCCTCCCATGTTCCCTGTCCCCTCCCCAGTCCCTGCCCCTCCCCAGTCCCTGCCCTCCCATGTGCCCAGTCCGCTCCCATTTCCCCACTCCCCTCCAAAGTCCCTGCCCCTCCCACGTGACCTGTCCCCTCCCCAGTCCCTGCCCCTCCCATGTCCCCCGTAGACTCCCAAGTCCCTGCCCCTGCCATGTCCCCAGTCCCCTCCCATGTCCCCTGTCCCCTCCCCATTCCCTGCCACTCCCATGTCCCCAGTCCCCTCCCAACTGCCTGCCCCTCCCAAGTCCCTGCCCCGCCCATGTTCCCAATCCCCTCCCCAGTCCCTGCCCCTCCCATGTCCCCTCCCCAGTCCCTGCCCCTCCCAAGTCCCTCCCCCTCCCATGTCCCCAGTCCCCTCCCCAGTCCCTGCCCCTCCCAAATCCCTGCCCCTCCCATGTCCGCAGTCCCCTCCCATGTCCCCAGTCCCCTCCCAGGTCCCTGCCCCTCCCATGTTCCCTGTCCCCTCCCCAGTCCCTGCCCCTTCCATGTCCCCAGTCCCCTCCCAAATGCCTGCCCCTCCCAAGTCCCTGCCCCTCCCATTTCCCCAGTCCCCTCCCCAGTCCCTGCCCCTCCCAAGTCCCCAGTCCCCTCCCAAGTCCCTGACCCTCCCAAGTCCCCAATCCCCGCCAAAGTCCCTGCCCCTCCCAAGTCCCTGCCCCTCCCAGGTCCCAAGTCCTCTCCCAAGTCCCTGCCCCTCTCATGTTCCCAGTCCCCACACCAGTCCCTGCCCCTCCCATGTCCCCAGTCCCCTCCCAAGTCCCTGCCCCTCCCATGTCCCCAGTCCCCTCCCCAGTCCCTGCCCCTCCCCAGTCCCTGCCCTCCCATGTCCCCAATCCCCTCCCATTTCCCCACTCCCCTCCAAAGTCCCTGCCCCTCCCATGTGACCTGTCCCCTCCCCAGTCCCTGCCCCTCCCATGTCCCCAGTAACCTCCCAAGTCCCTCACCCTCCCATGTCCCCAGTCCCCTCCCAAGTCCCTGCCCCTCCCATGTCCCCAGTCCCCTCTCCAGTCCCTACCCCCCCCAAGTCCCTGCCCCTCCCATGTCCCCAGTCCCCTCCCATGTTCCCAGTCCCCTCCCCAGTCCCTGACCCTCCCATGTCCACAGTCCCCTCCAAGGTCCCTGCCCCTCCTATGTCCCCAGTCCCCTCCCAACTGCCTGCCCCTCCCATGTCCCTGGCCCTCCCAAGTCCCTAGTCCCTTCCCATGTCCCCAGTCCCCTCCCAAGTCCCTGCCCCTCCCATGTCCCCAGTCCTCTCCCCAGTCCCTGCCCCTCCCATGTCCCCAGTCCCCTCCCCAGTCTCTCCCCCTCCCAAATCCCTGCCCCTCCCATGTCCGCAGTCCCCTCCCATGTCCCCAGTCCCCTCCCAGGTCTCTTCTCCTCCCATGTTCCCTGTCCCCTCCCCAGTCCCTGCCCCTCCCATGTCCCCAGTCCCCTCCCAACTGCCTGCCCCTCTCAAGTCCCTGCCCCTCCCATTTCCCCAGTCCCCTCCCCAGTCCCTGCCCCTCCCAAGTCCCCAGTCCCCTCCCAAGTCCCTGCCCCTCCCATGTTCCCAGTCCCCTCCCAAGTCCCCAGTCTCCTCCCAAGTACCTGCCCCTCCCATGTTCCCAGTCCCCTCCCCAGTCCCTGCCCCTCCCATGTCCACAGTCCCCTCCAAAGTCACTGACCCTCCCATGTCCCCAGTCCCCTCCCAAGTCCATGACCCTGTCATATTCCCAGTCCCCTCCCCAGTCCCTGCCCCTCCCATGTTACCAGTCCCCTCCCCAGTCCCTCCCCCTCCCATGTTCCCTGTCCCTTCCCATGTTCCCAGTCCCCTCCCCAGTCCCTGACCCTCCCATGTCCACAGTCCCCTCCCAACTGCCTGCCCCTCCCAAGTCCCTGGTCTTCCCAGGTCCCTAGTCCCCTCCCATGTCCCCAGTCCCTACCCAAGTCACTGCCCCTCCCAGGTCCCAAGTCCTCTCCCAAGTCCCTGCCCCTCCCATGACCCCAGTCCCCACCCCAGTCCCTGCCCCTCCCCAGTCCCTGCCCTCCCATGTCCCCAGTCCCCTCTCATTTCCCCACTCCCCTCCCAAGTCCCTGCCCCGCCCATGTTCCCAGTCCCCTCCGCAGTCCCTGCCCCTCCCATGTCCCCTCCCCAGTCCCTGCCCCTCCCAAGTGCCTCCCCCTCCCATGTCCCCAGTCCCCTGCCAGGTCACTGCCCCTCCCATGTTCCCTGTCCCCTCCCCAGTCCCTGCCCCTTCCATGTCCCCAGTCCCCTCCCAACTGCCTGCCCCTCCCAAGTCCCTGCCCCTCCCATTTCCCCAGTCCCCTCCCCAGTCCCTGCCCCTCCCAAGTCCCCAGTCCCCTCCCAAGTCCCTGACGCTCCCATGTACCCAATCCCCTCCAAAGTCCCTGCCCCTCCCAAGTCCCTGCCCCTCCCAGGTCCCAAGTCCTCTCCCAAGTCCCTGCCCCTCTCATGTTCCCAGTCCCCACACCAGTCCCTGCCCCTCCCAAGTCCCTGCCCCTCCCAAGTCCCTGCCCCTCCCATGTCCCCAGTCCCCTCCCAGTCCCTTCCCCTCCCAAGTCCCTGCCCCTCCCTTTTCCCCAGTCCTCTCCCCAGTCCCTGCCCCTCCCATGTCCCCAGTCCCCTCCCATTTCCCCACTCCCCTCCTAAGTCCCTGCCCCTCCCATGTCCCCAGTCCCCTCCCAACTGCCTGACCCTCCCAAGTCCCTGGTCGTCCCAGGTCCCTAGTCCCCTCCCATGTCCCCAGTCCCTTCCCAAGTCCCTGCCCCTCCCAGGTCCCAAGTCCTCTCCCAAGTCCCTGCCCCTCCCATGTTCCCAGTCCCCTCCCCAGTCCCTGCCCCTCCCATGTCCACAGTCCTCCCCCAAGTCCCTGCCCCTCCCATGACCCCAGTCCCCTCCCCAGTCCCTGCCCCTCCCCAGTCCCTGCCCTCCCATGTGCCCAGTCCGCTCCCATTTCCCCACTCCCCTCCAAAGTCCCTGCCCCTCCCACGTGACCTGTCCCCTCCCCAGTCCCTGCCCCTCCCATGTCCCCCGTAGACTCCCAAGTCCCTGCCCCTGCCATGTCCCCAGTCCCCTCCCATGTCCCCTGTCCCCTCCCCATTCCCTGCCACTCCCATGTCCCCAGTCCCCTCCCAACTGCCTGCCCCTCCCAAGTCCCTGCCCCGCCCATGTTCCCAATCCCCTCCCCAGTCCCTGCCCCTCCCATGTCCCCTCCCCAGTCCCTGCCCCTCCCAAGTCCCTCCCCCTCCCATGTCCCCAGTCCCCTCCCCAGTCCCTGCCCCTCCCAAATCCCTGCCCCTCCCATGTCCGCAGTCCCCTCCCATGTCCCCAGTCCCCTCCCAGGTCCCTGCCCCTCCCATGTTCCCTGTCCCCTCCCCAGTCCCTGCCCCTTCCATGTCCCCAGTCCCCTCCCAAATGCCTGCCCCTCCCAAGTCCCTGCCCCTCCCATTTCCCCAGTCCCCTCCCCAGTCCCTGCCCCTCCCAAGTCCCCAGTCCCCTCCCAAGTCCCTGACCCTCCCAAGTCCCCAATCCCCGCCAAAGTCCCTGCCCCTCCCAAGTCCCTGCCCCTCCCAGGTCCCAAGTCCTCTCCCAAGTCCCTGCCCCTCTCATGTTCCCAGTCCCCACACCAGTCCCTGCCCCTCCCATGTCCCCAGTCCCCTCCCAAGTCCCTGCCCCTCCCATGTCCCCAGTCCCCTCCCCAGTCCCTGCCCCTCCCATGTCCACAGTCCTCCCCCAAGTCCCTGCCCCTCCCATGACCCCAGTCCCCTCCCCAGTCCCTGCCCCTCCCCAGTCCCTGCCCTCCCATGTCCCCAATCCCCTCCCATTTCCCCACTCCCCTCCAAAGTCCCTGCCCCTCCCATGTGACCTGTCCCCTCCCCAGTCCCTGCCCCTCCCATGTCCCCAGTAACCTCCCAAGTCCCTCACCCTCCCATGTCCCCAGTCCCCTCCCAAGTCCCTGCCCCTCCCATGTCCCCAGTCCCCTCTCCAGTCCCTACCCCCCCCAAGTCCCTGCCCCTCCCATGTCCCCAGTCCCCTCCCATGTTCCCAGTCCCCTCCCCAGTCCCTGACCCTCCCATGTCCACAGTCCCCTCCAAGGTCCCTGCCCCTCCTATGTCCCCAGTCCCCTCCCAACTGCCTGCCCCTCCCATGTCCCTGGCCCTCCCAAGTCCCTAGTCCCTTCCCATGTCCCCAGTCCCCTCCCAAGTCCCTGCCCCTCCCATGTCCCCAGTCCTCTCCCCAGTCCCTGCCCCTCCCATGTCCCCAGTCTCCCCTCCCCAGTCTCTCTCCCCCTCCCAAATCCCTGCCCCTCCCATGTCCGCAGTCCCCTCCCATGTCCCCAGTCCCCTCCCAGGTCTCTTCTCCTCCCATGTTCCCTGTCCCCTCCCCAGTCCCTGCCCCTCCCATGTCCCCAGTCCCCTCCCAACTGCCTGCCCCTCTCAAGTCCCTGCCCCTCCCATTTCCCCAGTCCCCTCCCCAGTCCCTGCCCCTCCCAAGTCCCCAGTCCCCTCCCAAGTCCCTGCCCCTCCCATGTTCCCAGTCCCCTCCCAAGTCCCCAGTCTCCTCCCAAGTACCTGCCCCTCCCATGTTCCCAGTCCCCTCCCCAGTCCCTGCCCCTCCCATGTCCACAGTCCCCTCCAAAGTCACTGACCCTCCCATGTCCCCAGTCCCCTCCCAAGTCCATGACCCTGTCATATTCCCAGTCCCCTCCCCAGTCCCTGCCCCTCCCATGTTACCAGTCCCCTCCCCAGTCCCTCCCCCTCCCATGTTCCCTGTCCCTTCCCATGTTCCCAGTCCCCTCCCCAGTCCCTGACCCTCCCATGTCCACAGTCCCCTCCCAACTGCCTGCCCCTCCCAAGTCCCTGGTCTTCCCAGGTCCCTAGTCCCCTCCCATGTCCCCAGTCCCTACCCAAGTCACTGCCCCTCCCAGGTCCCAAGTCCTCTCCCAAGTCCCTGCCCCTCCCATGACCCCAGTCCCCACCCCAGTCCCTGCCCCTCCCCAGTCCCTGCCCTCCCATGTCCCCAGTCCCCTCTCATTTCCCCACTCCCCTCCCAAGTCCCTGCCCCGCCCATGTTCCCAGTCCCCTCCGCAGTCCCTGCCCCTCCCATGTCCCCTCCCCAGTCCCTGCCCCTCCCAAGTGCCTCCCCCTCCCATGTCCCCAGTCCCCTGCCAGGTCACTGCCCCTCCCATGTTCCCTGTCCCCTCCCCAGTCCCTGCCCCTTCCATGTCCCCAGTCCCCTCCCAACTGCCTGCCCCTCCCAAGTCCCTGCCCCTCCCATTTCCCCAGTCCCCTCCCCAGTCCCTGCCCCTCCCAAGTCCCCAGTCCCCTCCCAAGTCCCTGACGCTCCCATGTACCCAATCCCCTCCAAAGTCCCTGCCCCTCCCAAGTCCCTGCCCCTCCCAGGTCCCAAGTCCTCTCCCAAGTCCCTGCCCCTCTCATGTTCCCAGTCCCCACACCAGTCCCTGCCCCTCCCAAGTCCCTGCCCCTCCCAAGTCCCTGCCCCTCCCATGTCCCCAGTCCCCTCCCAGTCCCTTCCCCTCCCAAGTCCCTGCCCCTCCCTTTTCCCCAGTCCTCTCCCCAGTCCCTGCCCCTCCCATGTCCCCAGTCCCCTCCCCAGTCTCTCCCCCTCCCAAATCCCTGCCCCTCCCATGTCCGCAGTCCCCTCCCATGTCCCCAGTCCCCTCCCAGGTCTCTTCTCCTCCCATGTTCCCTGTCCCCTCCCCAGTCCCTGCCCCTCCCATGTCCCCAGTCCCCTCCCAACTGCCTGCCCCTCTCAAGTCCCTGCCCCTCCCATTTCCCCAGTCCCCTCCCCAGTCCCTGCCCCTCCCAAGTCCCCAGTCCCCTCCCAAGTCCCTGCCCCTCCCATGTTCCCAGTCCCCTCCCAAGTCCCCAGTCTCCTCCCAAGTACCTGCCCCTCCCATGTTCCCAGTCCCCTCCCCAGTCCCTGCCCCTCCCATGTCCACAGTCCCCTCCAAAGTCACTGACCCTCCCATGTCCCCAGTCCCCTCCCAAGTCCATGACCCTGTCATATTCCCAGTCCCCTCCCCAGTCCCTGCCCCTCCCATGTTACCAGTCCCCTCCCCAGTCCCTCCCCCTCCCATGTTCCCTGTCCCTTCCCATGTTCCCAGTCCCCTCCCCAGTCCCTGACCCTCCCATGTCCACAGTCCCCTCCCAACTGCCTGCCCCTCCCAAGTCCCTGGTCTTCCCAGGTCCCTAGTCCCCTCCCATGTCCCCAGTCCCTTCCCAAGTCCCTGCCCCTCCCAGGTCCCAAGTCCTCTCCCAAGTCCCTGCCCCTCCCATGACCCCAGTCCCCACCCCAGTCCCTGCCCCTCCCCAGTCCCTGCCCTCCCATGTCCCCAGTCCCCTCTCATTTCCCCACTCCCCTCCCAAGTCCCTGCCCCGCCCATGTTCCCAGTCCCCTCCGCAGTCCCTGCCCCTCCCATGTCCCCTCCCCAGTCCCTGCCCCTCCCAAGTGCCTCCCCCTCCCATGTCCCCAGTCCCCTGCCAGGTCACTGCCCCTCCCATGTTCCCTGTCCCCTCCCCAGTCCCTGCCCCTTCCATGTCCCCAGTCCCCTCCCAACTGCCTGCCCCTCCCAAGTCCCTGCCCCTCCCATTTCCCCAGTCCCCTCCCCAGTCCCTGCCCCTCCCAAGTCCCCAGTCCCCTCCCAAGTCCCTGACCCTCCCATGTACCCAATCCCCTCCAAAGTCCCTGCCCCTCCCAAGTCCCTGCCCCTCCCAGGTCCCAAGTCCTCTCCCAAGTCCCTGCCCCTCTCATGTTCCCAGTCCCCACACCAGTCCCTGCCCCTCCCAAGTCCCTGCCCCTCCCAAGTCCCTGCCCCTCCCATGTCCCCAGTCCCCTCCCAGTCCCTTCCCCTCCCAAGTCCCTGCCCCTCCCTTTTCCCCAGTCCCCTCCCCAGTCCCTGCCCCTCCCAAGTCCCCAGTCCCCTCCCCAGTCCCTGCCTCTCCCAAGTCCCTGTCCCTCCCATGTTCCCAGTCCCCTCCCCAGTCCCTGCCCCTCCCATGTCCCCAGTCCCCTCCCATTTCCCCACTCCCCTCCCAAGTCCCTGCCCCTCCCATGTTCCCAGTCCCCTCCCCAGTCCCTGCCCCTCCCATGTCCACAGTCTCCTCCCAACTGCCCGCCCCTCCCAAGTCCCTGGCCCTCCTAAGTCCCTAGTCCCTTCCCATGTCCCCACTCCCCTCCCAACTGCCTACCCCTCACAAGTCCCTGCCCCTCCCATTTCCCCAGTCCCCTCCCAAGTCCCTGCCCCTCCCAGGTCCCTAGTCCCCTCTCAAGTCCCTGCGCCTCCCATGTCCCCAGTCCCCTCCCCAGTCCCTGCCCCTCCCAAGTCCCTGCCCCTCCCAGGTCCCTAGCCTCCTCCCATGTCCCTAGTCCCCTCCCATGTCCCCAGTCCCCTCCCCTATCCCTGCACCTCCCATGTCCCCATTCTCCTCCCATGTCCCCAGTCCACTCCCAAGTCCCTGACCCTGCCATATTCCCAGTCCCCTCCCCAGTCCCTGCCCCTCCCATGTTACCAGTCCCCTCCCCCTCCCATGTCCACAGTCCCCTCCCAAGTCACTGCCCCTCCCATGTCCCCAGTCCCCTCCCAACTGCCTGCCCCTCCCAAGTCCCTGGCCCTCCCAAGTCGCTAGTCCCCTCCCATGTCCCCAGTCCCTTCCCAAGTCCCTGCCCCTCCAAGGTCCCAAGTCCCCTCCCAAGTCCCTGCCCCTCCCATGTCCCCAGTCCCCTCCCAACTGCCTGCCCATCCCAAGTCCCTAGTCCCCTCCCATGTCCCCAGTCCCTTCCCAAGTCCCTGCCCCTCCAAGGTCCCAAGTCCCCTCCCAAGTCCCTGCGCCTCCCATGTCCCCAGTCCCCTCCCCAGTCCCAGCCCCTCCAAAGTCCCTGCCCCTCCCATGTCCCCAGTCCCCTCCCAAGTCCCTGCCCCTCCCATGTTCCCAGTCCCCTCCCCAGTCCCTGCCCCTCCCATGTCCACAGTCCTCCCCCAAGTCCCTGCCCCTCCCATGACCCCAGTCCCCTCCCCAGTCCCTGCCCCTCCCCAGTCCCTGCCCCTGCCATGTCCCCAGTAACCTCCCAAGTCCCTCACCCTCCCATGTCCCCAGTCCCCTCCCAAGTCCCTGCCCCTCCCATGTCCCCAGTCCCCTCTCCAGTCCCTACCCCCCCCAAGTCCCTGCCCCTCCCATGTCCCCAGTCCCCTCCCATTTTCCCAGTCCCCTCCCCAGTCCCTGACCCTCCCATGTCCACAGTCCCCTCCAAGGTCCCTGCCCCTCCTATGTCCCCAGTCCCCTCCCAACTGCCTGCCCCTCCCATGTCCCTGGCCCTCCCAAGTCCCTAGTCCCTTCCCATGTCCCCAGTCCCCTCCCAAGTCCCTGCCCCTCCCATGTCCCCAGTCCCCTCCCCAGTCTCTCCCCCTCCCAAATCCCTGCCCCTCCCATGTCCGCAGTCCCCTCCCATGTCCCCAGTCCCCTCCCAGGTCTCTTCTCCTCCCATGTTCCCTGTCCCCTCCCCAGTCCCTGCCCCTCCCATGTCCCCAGTCCCCTCCCAACTGCCTGCCCCTCCCAAGTCCCTGCCCCTCCCATTTCCCCAGTCCCCTCCCCAGTCCCTGCCCCTCCCAAGTCCCCAGTCCCCTCCCAAGTCCCTGCCCCTCCCATGTTCCCAGTCCCCTCCCAAGTCCCCAGTCTCCTCCCAAGTACCTGCCCCTCCCATGTTCCCAGTCCCCTCCCCAGTCCCTCCCCCTCCCATGTTCCCTGTCCCTTCCCATGTTCCCAGTCCCCTCCCCAGTCCCTGACCCTCCCATATCCACAGTCCCCTCCCAACTGCCTGCCCCTCCCATGTCCCTGGTCTTCCCAGGTCCCTAGTCCCCTCCCATGTCCCCAGTCCCTACCCAAGTCCCTGCCCCTCCCAGGTCCCAAGTCCTCTCCCAAGTCCCTGCCCCTCCCATGACCCCAGTCCCCACCCCAGTCCCTGCCCCTCCCCAGTCCCTGCCCTCCCATGTCCCCAGTCCCCTCTCATTTCCCCACTCCCCTCCAAAGTCCCTGCCCCTCCCATGTGACCTGTCCCCTCCCCAGTCCCTGCCCCTCCCATGTCCCCCGTACACTCCCAAGTCCCTGCCCCTGCCATGTCCCCAGTCCCCTCCCATGTCCCCTGTCCCCTCCCCAGTCCCTGCCACTCCCATGTCCCCAGTCCCCTCCCAACTGCCTGCCCCTCCCAAGTCCCTGCCCCGCCCATGTTCCCAGTCCCCTCCGCAGTCCCTGCCCCTCCCATGTCCCCTCCCCAGTCCCTGCCCCTCCCAAGTCCCTCCCCCTCCCATGTCCCCAGTCCCCTGCCAGGTCACTGCCCCTCCCATGTTCCCTGTCCCCTCCCCAGTCCCTGCCCCATCCATGTCCCCAGTCCCCTCCCAACTGCCTGCCCCTCCCAAGTCCCTGCCCCTCCCATTTCCCCAGTCCCCTCCCCAGTCCCTGCCCCTCCCAAGTCCCCAGTCCCCTCCCAAGTCCCTGACCCTCCCATGTACCCAATCCCCTCCAAAGTCCCTGCCCCTCCCAAGTCCCTGCCCCTCCCAGGTCCCAAGTCCTCTCCCAAGTCCCTGCCCCTCTCATGTTCCCAGTCCCCACACCAGTCCCTGCCCCTCCCAAGTCCCTGCCCCTCCCATGTCCCCACTCCCCTCCCAGTCCCTTCCCCTCCCAAGTCCCTGCCCCTCCCTTTTCCCCAGTCCCCTCCCCAGTCCCTGCCCCTCCCAAGTCCCCAGTCCCCTCCCCAGTCCCTGCCTCTCCCAAGTCCCTGTCCCTCCCATGTTCCCAGTCCCCTCCCCAGTCCCTGCCCCTCCCATGTCCCCAGTCCCCTCCTATGTCCGCAGTACCTTCCCAAGTCCCTGCCCCTCCCATGTTCCCAGTCCCCTCCCCAGTCCCTGCCCCTCCCATGTCCCCAGTCCCCTCCCATTTCCCCACTCCCCTCCCAAGTCCCTGCCCCTCCCATGTTCCCACTCCCCTCACAAGTCCCTGCCCCTCCCATTTCCCCAGTCCCCTCCCAAGTCCCTGCCCCTCCCAGGTCCCTAGTCCCCTCTCAAGTCCCTGCGCCTCCCATGTCCCCAGTCCCCTCCCCAGTCCCTGCCCCTCCCAAGACCCTGCCCCTCCCAGGTCCCTAGTCCCCTCCCATGTCCCTAGTCCCCTCCCATGTCCCCAGTCCCCTCCCCTATCCCTGCACCTCCCATGTCCCCAGTCCCCTCCCATGTCCCCAGTCCCCTCCCAAGTCCCTGACCCTGCCATATTCCCAGTCCTCTCCCCAGTCCCTGCCCCTCCCATGTTACCAGTCCCCTCCCCAGTCCCTCCCCCTCCCATGTCCACAGTCCCCTCCCAAGTCACTGCCCCTCCCATGTTCCCACTCCCCTCCCCAGTCCCTGCTTCTCCCATGTCCACAGTCCCCTCCCAAATCCCTGCCCCTCCCATGTCCCCAGTCCCCTCCCAACTGCCTGCCCCTCCCAAGTCCCTGGCCCTCCCAAGTCGCTAGTCCCCTCCCAAGTCCCTGCCCCTCCCATGTCCCCAGTCCCTTCCCAAGTCCCTGCCCCTCCAAGGTCCCAAGTCCCCTCCCAAGTCCCTGCCCCTCCCATGTCCCCAGTCCCCTCCCCAGGCCCTGCCCCTCCCAAGTCCCTGCCCCTCCCATGACCCCAGTCCCCTCCCCAGTCCCTGCCCCTCCCCAGTCCCTGCCCTCCCATGTCCCCAATCCCCTCCCATTTCCCCACTCCCCTCCAAAGTCCCTGCCCCTCCCATGTGACCTGTCCCCTCCCCAGTCCCTGCCCCTCCCATGTCCCCAGTCCCCTCCCATGTCCCCAGTCACCTCCCAAGTCCCTGACCCTGCCATATTCCCAGTCCCCTCCCCAGTCCCTGCCCCTCCCATGTCCACAGTCCCCTCCCAAGTCACTGCCCCTCCCATGTTCCCAGTCCCCTCCCCAGTCCCTGCTTCTCCCATGTCCACAGTCCCCTCCCAAGTCCCTGCCCCTCCTATGTCCCCAGTCGCCTCCCAACTGCCTGCCCCTCCCATGTCCCTGGCCCTCCCAAGTCCCTAGTCCCTTCCCATGTCCCCAGTCCCCTCCCAAGTCCCTGCCCCTCCCATGTCCCCAGTCCTATCCCAAGTCCCTGCCCCTCCCATGTCCCCATTCCCCTCCCCAGTCCCTCCCCCTCCCAAATCCCTGCCCCTCCCATGTCCGCAGTCCCCTCCCATGTCCCCAGTCCCCTCCCAGGTCTCTACCCCTCCCATGTTCCCTGTCCCCTCTACAGTCCCTGCCCCTCCCAAGTCCCCAGTCCCCTCCCAAGTCCCTGACCCTCCCATGTTCCCAGTCCCCTCCCCAGTCCCTGCCCCTCCCATGTCCCCAGTCCCCTCCCAAGTCCCCAGTCTCCTCCCAAGTACCTGCCCCGCCCATGTTCCCAGTCCCCTCCCCAGTCCCTGCCCCTCCCAGGTCCACAGTCCCCTCCAAAGTCACTGCCCCTCCCATGTCCCTGGCCCTCCCAAGTCCCTAGTCCCTTCCCATGTCCCCAGTCCCCTCCCAAGTCCCTGCCCCTCCCATGTCCCCAGTCCCTGCCCCTCCCAAATCCCTGCCCCTCCCATGCCAGCAGTCCCCTCCCATGTCCCCAGTCCCCTCCCAACTGCCTGCCCCTCCCAAGTCCCTGCCCCTCCCAAGTCCCTGCCCCTCCCATGTCCCCAGTCCCCTCCCCAGTCCCTGCCCCTCCCATGTTACCAGTCCCCTCCCCAGTTCCTCCCCCTCCCATGTTCCCTGTCCCTTCCCATGTTCCCAGTCCCCTCCCCAGTCCCTGACCCTCCCATGTCCACAGTCCCCTCCCAACTGCCTGCCCCTCCCAAGTCCCTGGTCTTCCCAGGTCCCTAGTCCCCTCCCATGTCCCCAGTCACTTCCCAAGTCCCTGCCCCTCCCAGGTCCCAAGTCCTCTCCCAAGTCCCTGCCCCTCCCATGTTCCCAGTCCCCTCCCCAGTCCCTGCCCCTCCCATGTGCACAGTCCTCCTCCAAGTCCTTGCCCCTCCCATGACCCCAGTCCCCTCCCCAGTCCCTGCCCCTCCCCAGTCCCTGCCCTCCCATGTCCCCAATCCCCTCCCATTTCCCCACTCCCCTCCAAAGTCCCTGCCCATCCCATGTGATCTGTCCCCTCCCCAGTCCCTGCCCCTCCCATGTCCCCAGTAACCTCCCAAGTCCCTCACCCTCCCATGTCCCCAGTCCCCTCCCAAGTCCCTGCCCCTCCCATGTCCCCAGTCCCCTCCCCAGTCCCTACCCCCCCCAAGTCCCTGCCCCTCCCATGTCCCCAGTCCCCTCCCATGTTCCCAGTCCCCTCCCCCGTCCCTGACCCTCCCATGTCCACAGTCCCCTCCAAGGTCCCTGCCCCTCCTATGTCCCCAGTCCCCTCCCAACTGCCTGACCCTCCCATGTCCCTGGCCCTCCCAAGTCCCTAGTCCCTTCCCATGTCCCCAGTCCCTTCCCAAGTCCCTGCCCCTCCAAGGTCCCAAGTCCCCTCCCAAGTCCCTGCCCCTCCCATGACCCCAGTCCCCTCCCCAGTCCCTGCCCCTCCCCAGTCCCTGCCCTCCCATGTCCCCAATCCCCTCCCATTTCCCCACTCCCCTCCAAAGTCCCTGCCCCTCCCATGTGACCTGTCCCCTCCCCAGTCCCTGCCCCTCCCATGTCCCCAGTCCCCTCCCATGTCCCCAGTCCCCTCCCAAGTCCCTGACCCTGCCATATTCCCAGTCCCCTCCCCAGTCCCTGCCCCTCCCATGTCCACAGTCCCCTCCCAAGTCACTGCCCCTCCCATGTTCCCAGTCCCCTCCCCAGTCCCTGCTTCTCCCATGTCCACAGTCCCCTCCCAAGTCCCTGCCCCTCCTATGTCCCCAGTCGCCTCCCAACTGCCTGCCCCTCCCATGTCCCCAGTCCCCTCCCAAGTCCCTGCCCCTCCCATGTCCCCAGTCCTATCCCAAGTCCCTGCCCCTCCCATGTCCCCATTCCCCTCCCCAGTCCCTCCCCCTCCCAAATCCCTGCCCCTCCCATGTCCGCAGTCCCCTCCCATGTCCCCAGTCCCCTCCCAGGTCTCTACCCCTCCCATGTTCCCTGTCCCCTCTACAGTCCCTGCCCCTCCCAAGTCCCCAGTCCCCTCCCAAGTCTTTGACCCTCCCATGTTCCCAGTCCCCTCCCCAGTCCCTGCCCCTCCCATGTCCCCAGTCCCCTCCCAAGTCCCCAGTCTCCTCCCAAGTACCTGCCCCTCCCATGTTCCCAGTCCCCTCCCCAGTCCCTGCCCCTCCCATGTCCACAGTCCCCTCCAAAGTCACTGCCCCTCCCATGTCCCTGGCCCTCCCATGTCCCCAGTCCCCTCCCCAGTCCCTGCCCCTCCCAAATCCCTGCCCCTCCCATGCCAGCAGTCCCCTCCCATGTCCCCAGTCCCCTCCCAACTGCCTGCCCCTCCCATGTTCCCTGTCCCCTCCCCAGTCCCTGCCCCTCCCATGTCCCCAGACCCCTCCCAACTGCCTGCCCCTCCCAAGTCCCTGCCCCTCCCAAGGCCCTGCCCCTCCCATGTCCCCAGTCCTCTCCCAAGTCCATGACCCTGTCATATTCCCAGTCCCCTCCCCAGTCCCTGCCCCTCCCATGTTACCAGTCCCCTCCCCAGTCCCTCCCCCTCCCATGTTCCCTGTCCCTTCCCATGTTCCCAGTCCCCTCCCCAGTCCCTGACCCTCCCATGTCCACAGTCCCCTCCCAACTGCCTGCCCCTCCCAAGTCCCTGGTCGTCCCAGGTCCCTAGTCCCCTCCCATGTCCCCAGACCCTTCCCAAGTCCCTGCCCCTCCCAGGTCCCAAGTCCTCTCCCAAGTCCCTGCCCCTCCCATGTTCCCAGTCCCCTCCCCAGTCCCTGCCCCTCCCATGTGCACAGTCCTCCCCCAAGTCCTTGCCCCTCCCAAGACCCCAGTCCCCTCCCCAGTCCCTGCCCCTCCCCAGTCCCTGCCCTCCCATGTCCCCAGTCCCCTCTCATTTCCTTACTCCCCTCCAAAGTCCCTGCCCCTCCCATGTGACCTGTCCCCTCCCCAGTCCCTGCCCCTCCCATGTCCCCCGTAGACTCCCAAGTCCCTGCCCCTGCCATGTCCCCAGTCCCCTCCCATGTCCCCTGTCCCCTCCCCAGTCCCTGCCCCTCCCAAGTCCCTGCCCCGCCCATGTTCCCAGTCCCCTCCGCAGTCCCTGCCCCTCCCATGTCCCCTCCCCAGTCCCTGCCCCTCCCAAGTCCCTCCCCCTCCCATGTCCCCAGTCCCCTCCCAGGTCCCTGCCCCTCCCATGTTCCCTGTCCCCTCCCCAGTCCCTGCCCCTTCCATGTCCCCAGTCCCCTCCCAGTCCCTTCCCCTCCCAAGTCCCTGCCCCTCCCATGTTCCCAGTCCCCTCCCCAGTCCCTGCCCCTCCCATGTCCCCAGTCCCCTCCCATTTCCCCACTCCCCTCCCAAGTCCCTGCCCCTCCCATGTTCCCAGTCCCCTCCCCAGTCCCTGCCCCTCCCATGTCCACAGTCTCCTCCCAACAGCCCGCCCCTCCCAAGTCCCTAGTCCCTTCCCATGTCCCCAGTCCCCTCCCAACTGCCTACCCCTCACAAGTCCCTGCCCCTCCCATTTCCCCAGTCCCCTCCCAAGTCCCTGCCCCTCCCAGGTCCCTAGTCCCCTCCCATGTCCCTAGTCCCCTCCCATGTCCCCAGTCCCCTCCCCAGTCCCTGCCCCTCCCAAGTCCCTGCCCCTCCCAGGTCCCTAGTCCCCTCCCATGTCCCTAGTCCCCTCCCATGTCCCCAGTCCCCTCCCCTATCCCTGCACCTCCCATGTCCCCAGTCCCCTCCCATGTTCCCAGTCCCCTCCCCAGTCCCTGCCCCTCCCATGTCCACAGTCCTCCCCCAAGTCCCTGCCCCTCCCATGACTCCAGTCCCCTCCCCAGTCCCTGCCCCTCCCCAGTCCCTGCCCTCCCATGTCCCCAATCCCCTCCCATTTCCCCACTCCCCTCCAAAGTCCCTGCCCCTCCCATGTGACCTGTCCCCTCCCCAGTCCCTGCCCCTCCCATGTCCCCAGTCCCCTCCCATGTCCCCAGTCCCCTCCCAAGTCCCTGACCCTGCCATATTCCCAGTCCCCTCCCCAGTCCCTGCCCCTCCCATGTCCACAGTCCCCTCCCAAATCACTGCCCCTCCCATGTTCCCAGTCCCCTCCCCAGTCCCTGCTTCTCCCATGTCCACAGTCCCCTCCCAAGTCCCTGCCCCTCCCATGTGCCCAGTCCTATCCCCAGTCCCTGCCCCTCCCATGTCCCCAGTCCCCTCCCCAGTTCCTCCCCCTCCCAAATCCCTGCCCCTCCCATGTCCGCAGTCCCCTCCCATGTCCCCAGTCCCCTCCCAGGTCTCTACCCCTCCCATGTTCCCTGTCCCCTCCCCAGTCCCTGCCCCTCCCATGTTACCAGTCCCCTCCCCAGTCCCTCCCCCTCCCATGTTCCCTGTCCCTTCCCATGTTCCCAGTCCCCTCCCCAGTCCCTGACCCTCCCATGTCCACAGTCCCCTCCCAACTGCCTGCCCCTCCCAAGTCCCTGGTCTTCCCAGGTCCCTAGTCCCCTCCCATGTCCCCAGTCCCTACCCAAGTCCCTGCCCCTCCCAGGTCCCAAGTCCTCTCCCAAGTCCCTGCCCCTCCCATGTTCCCAGTCCCCTCCCCAGTCCCTGCCCCTCCCATGACCCCAGTCCCCTCCCCAGTCCCTGCCCCTCCCCAGTCCCTGCCCTCCCATGTCCCCAGTCCCCTCTCATTTCCCCACTCCCCTCCAAAGTCCCTGCCCCTCCCATGTGACCTGTCCCCTCCCCAGTCCCTGCCCCTCCCATGTCCCCCGTAGACTCCCAAGTCCCTGCCCCTGCCATGTCCCCAGTCCCCTCCCATGTCCCCTGTCCCCTCCCCAGTCCCTGCCCCTCCCAAGTCCCTGCCCCGCCCATGTTCCCAGTCCCCTCCGCAGTCCCTGCCCCTCCCATGTCCCCTCCCCAGTCCCTGCCCCTCCCAAGTCCCTCCCCCTCCCATGTCCCCAGTCCCCTCCCAGGTCCCTGCCCCTCCCATGTTCCCTGTCCCCTCCCCAGTCCCTGCCACTCCCATGTCCCCAGTCCCCTCCCAGTCCCTTCCCCTCCCAAGTCCCTGCCCCTCCCATGTTCCCAGTCCCCTCCCCAGTCCCTGCCCCTCCCATGTCCCCAGTCCCCTCCCATTTCCCCACTCCCCTCCCAAGTCCCTGCCCCTCCCATGTTCCCAGTCCCCTCCCCAGTCCCTGCCCCTCCCATGTCCACAGTCTCCTCCCAACTGCCCGCCCCTCCCAAGTCCCTGGCCCTCCCAAGTCCCTAGTCCCTTCCCATGTCCCCAGTCCCCTCCCAACTGCCTACCCCTCACAAGTCCCTGCCCCTCCCATTTCCCCAGTCCCCTCCCAAGTCCCTGCCCCTCCCAGGTCCCTAGTCCCCTCCCATGTCCCTAGTCCCCTCCCATGTCCCCAGTCCCCTCCCCTATCCCTGCACCTCCCATGTCCCCAGTTCCCTCCCATGTTCCCAGTCCCCTCCCCAGTCCCTGCCCCTCCCATGTCCACAGTCCTCCCCCAAGTCCCTGCCCCTCCCATGACCCCAGTCCCCTCCCCAGTCCCTGCCCCTCCCCAGTCCCTGCCCTCCCATGTCCTCAATCCCCTCCCATTTCCCCACTCCCCTCCAAAGTCCCTGCCCCTCCCATGTGACCTGTCCCCTCCCCAGTCCCTGCCCCTCCCATGTCCCCAGTCCCCTCCCATGTCCCCAGTCCCCTCCCAAGTCCCTGACCCTGCCATATTCCCAGTCCCCTCCCCAGTCCCTGCCCCTCCCATGTCCACAGTCCCCTCCCAAATCACTGCCCCTCCCATGTTCCCAGTCCCCTCCCCAGTCCCTGCTTCTCCCATGTCCACAGTCCCCTCCCAAGTCCCTGCCCCTCCTATGTCCCCAGTCCCCTCCCAACTGCCTGCCCCTCCCATGTCCCTGGCCCTCCCAAGTCACTAGTCCCTTCCCATGTCCCCAGTCCCCTCCCAAGTCCCTGCCCCTCCCATGTCCCCAGTCCCCTCCCCAGTTCCTCCCCCTCCCAAATCCCTGCCCCTCCCATGTCCGCAGTCCCCTCCCATGTCCCCAGTCCCCTCCCAGGTCTCTACCCCTCCCATGTTCCCAGTCCCCTCCCCAGTCCCTGCCCCTCCCATGTGCACAGTCCTCCCCCAAGTCCTTGCCCCTCCCAAGACCCCAGTCCCCTCCCCAGTCCCTGCCCCTCCCCAGTCCCTGCCCTCCCATGTCCCCAGTCCCCTCTCATTTCCTTACTCCCCTCCAAAGTCCCTGCCCCTCCCATGTGACCTGTCCCCTCCCCAGTCCCTGCCCCTCCCATGTCCCCCGTAGACTCCCAAGTCCCTGCCCCTGCCATGTCCCCAGTCCCCTCCCATGTCCCCTGTCCCCTCCCCAGTCCCTGCCCCTCCCAAGTCCCTGCCCCGCCCATGTTCCCAGTCCCCTCCGCAGTCCCTGCCCCTCCCATGTCCCCTCCCCAGTCCCTGCCCCTCCCAAGTCCCTCCCCCTCCCATGTCCCCAGTCCCCTCCCAGGTCCCTGCCCCTCCCATGTTCCCTGTCCCCTCCCCAGTCCCTGCCCCTTCCATGTCCCCAGTCCCCTCCCAGTCCCTTCCCCTCCCAAGTCCCTGCCCCTCCCATGTTCCCAGTCCCCTCCCCAGTCCCTGCCCCTCCCATGTCCCCAGTCCCCTCCCATTTCCCCACTCCCCTTTCAAGTCCCTGCCCCTCCCATGTTCCCAGTCCCCTCCCCAGTCCCTGCCCCTCCCATGTCCACAGTCTCCTCCCAACAGCCCGCCCCTCCCAAGTCCCTAGTCCCTTCCCATGTCCCCAGTCCCCTCCCAACTGCCTACCCCTCACAAGTCCCTGCCCCTCCCATTTCCCCAGTCCCCTCCCAAGTCCCTGCCCCTCCCAGGTCCCTAGTCCCCTCCCATGTCCCTAGTCCCCTCCCATGTCCCCAGTCCCCTCCCCAGTCCCTGCCCCTCCCAAGTCCCTGCCCCTCCCAGGTCCCTAGTCCCCTCCCATGTCCCTAGTCCCCTCCCATGTCCCCAGTCCCCTCCCCTATCCCTGCACCTCCCATGTCCCCAGTCCCCTCCCATGTTCCCAGTCCCCTCCCCAGTCCCTGCCCCTCCCATGTCCACAGTCCTCCCCCAAGTCCCTGCCCCTCCCATGACTCCAGTCCCCTCCCCAGTCCCTGCCCCTCCCCAGTCCCTGCCCTCCCATGTCCCCAATCCCCTCCCATTTCCCCACTCCCCTCCAAAGTCCCTGCCCCTCCCATGTGACCTGTCCCCTCCCCAGTCCCTGCCCCTCCCATGTCCCCAGTCCCCTCCCATGTCCCCAGTCCCCTCCCAAGTCCCTGACCCTGCCATATTCCCAGTCCCCTCCCCAGTCCCTGCCCCTCCCATGTCCACAGTCCCCTCCCAAATCACTGCCCCTCCCATGTTCCCAGTCCCCTCCCCAGTCCCTGCTTCTCCCATGTCCACAGTCCCCTCCCAAGTCCCTGCCCCTCCCATGTGCCCAGTCCTATCCCCAGTCCCTGCCCCTCCCATGTCCCCAGTCCCCTCCCCAGTTCCTCCCCCTCCCAAATCCCTGCCCCTCCCATGTCCGCAGTCCCCTCCCATGTCCCCAGTCCCCTCCCAGGTCTCTACCCCTCCCATGTTCCCTGTCCCCTCCCCAGTCCCTGCCCCTCCCATGTTACCAGTCCCCTCCCCAGTCCCTCCCCCTCCCATGTTCCCTGTCCCTTCCCATGTTCCCAGTCCCCTCCCCAGTCCCTGACCCTCCCATGTCCACAGTCCCCTCCCAACTGCCTGCCCCTCCCAAGTCCCTGGTCTTCCCAGGTCCCTAGTCCCCTCCCATGTCCCCAGTCCCTACCCAAGTCCCTGCCCCTCCCAGGTCCCAAGTCCTCTCCCAAGTCCCTGCCCCTCCCATGTTCCCAGTCCCCTCCCCAGTCCCTGCCCCTCCCATGACCCCAGTCCCCTCCCCAGTCCCTGCCCCTCCCCAGTCCCTGCCCTCCCATGTCCCCAGTCCCCTCTCATTTCCCCACTCTCCTCAAAAGTCCCTGCCCCTCCCATGTGACCTGTCCCCTCCCCAGTCCCTGCCCCTCCCATGTTCCCTGTAGACTCCCAAGTCCCTGCCCCTGCCATGTCCCCAGTCCCCTCCCATGTCCCCTGTCCCCTCCCCAGTCCCTGCCACTCCCATGTCCCCACTCCCCTCCCAACTGCCTGCCCCTCCCAAGTCCCTGCCCCGCCCATGTTCCCAGTCCCCTCCGCAGTCCCTGCCCCTCCCATGTCCCCTCCCCAGTCCCTGCCCCTCTCAAGTCCCTCCCCCTCCCATGTCCCCAGTCCCCTGCCAGGTCCCTGCCCCTCCCATGTTCCCTGTCCCCTCCCCAGTCCCTGCCCCTTCCATGTCCCCAGTCCCCTCCCAACTGCCTGCCCCTCCCAAGTCCCTGCCCCTCCCATTTCCCCAGTCCCCTCCCCAGTCCCTGCCCCTCCCAAGTCCCCAGTCCCCTCCCAAGTCCCTAGTCCCCTCCCATGTCCCCAGTCCCCTCCCCTATCCCTGCACCTCCCATGTCCCCAGTTCCCTCCCATGTTCCCAGTCCCCTCCCCAGTCCCTGCCCCTCCCATGTCCACAGTCCTCCCCCAAGTCCCTGCCCCTCCCATGACCCCAGTCCCCTCCCCAGTCCCTGCCCCTCCCCAGTCCCTGCCCTCCCATGTCCTCAATCCCCTCCCATTTCCCCACTCCCCTCCAAAGTCCCTGCCCCTCCCATGTGACCTGTCCCCTCCCCAGTCCCTGCCCCTCCCATGTCCCCAGTCCCCTCCCATGTCCCCAGTCCCCTCCCAAGTCCCTGACCCTGCCATATTCCCAGTCCCCTCCCCAGTCCCTGCCCCTCCCATGTCCACAGTCCCCTCCCAAATCACTGCCCCTCCCATGTTCCCAGTCCCCTCCCCAGTCCCTGCTTCTCCCATGTCCACAGTCCCCTCCCAAGTCCCTGCCCCTCCTATGTCCCCAGTCCCCTCCCAACTGCCTGCCCCTCCCATGTCCCTGGCCCTCCCAAGTCACTAGTCCCTTCCCATGTCCCCAGTCCCCTCCCAAGTCCCTGCCCCTCCCATGTCCCCAGTCCCCTCCCCAGTTCCTCCCCCTCCCAAATCCCTGCCCCTCCCATGTCCGCAGTCCCCTCCCATGTCCCCAGTCCCCTCCCAGGTCTCTACCCCTCCCATGTTCCCAGTCCCCTCCCCAGTCCCTGCCCCTCCCATGTGCACAGTCCTCCCCCAAGTCCTTGCCCCTCCCAAGACCCCAGTCCCCTCCCCAGTCCCTGCCCCTCCCCAGTCCCTGCCCTCCCATGTCCCCAGTCCCCTCTCATTTCCTTACTCCCCTCCAAAGTCCCTGCCCCTCCCATGTGACCTGTCCCCTCCCCAGTCCCTGCCCCTCCCATGTCCCCCGTAGACTCCCAAGTCCCTGCCCCTGCCATGTCCCCAGTCCCCTCCCATGTCCCCTGTCCCCTCCCCAGTCCCTGCCCCTCCCAAGTCCCTGCCCCGCCCATGTTCCCAGTCCCCTCCGCAGTCCCTGCCCCTCCCATGTCCCCTCCCCAGTCCCTGCCCCTCCCAAGTCCCTCCCCCTCCCATGTCCCCAGTCCCCTCCCAGGTCCCTGCCCCTCCCATGTTCCCTGTCCCCTCCCCAGTCCCTGCCCCTTCCATGTCCCCAGTCCCCTCCCAGTCCCTTCCCCTCCCAAGTCCCTGCCCCTCCCATGTTCCCAGTCCCCTCCCCAGTCCCTGCCCCTCCCATGTCCCCAGTCCCCTCCCATTTCCCCACTCCCCTTTCAAGTCCCTGCCCCTCCCATGTTCCCAGTCCCCTCCCCAGTCCCTGCCCCTCCCATGTCCACAGTCTCCTCCCAACAGCCCGCCCCTCCCAAGTCCCTAGTCCCTTCCCATGTCCCCAGTCCCCTCCCAACTGCCTACCCCTCACAAGTCCCTGCCCCTCCCATTTCCCCAGTCCCCTCCCAAGTCCCTGCCCCTCCCAGGTCCCTAGTCCCCTCCCATGTCCCTAGTCCCCTCCCATGTCCCCAGTCCCCTCCCCAGTCCCTGCCCCTCCCAAGTCCCTGCCCCTCCCAGGTCCCTAGTCCCCTCCCATGTCCCTAGTCCCCTCCCATGTCCCCAGTCCCCTCCCCTATCCCTGCACCTCCCATGTCCCCAGTCCCCTCCCATGTTCCCAGTCCCCTCCCCAGTCCCTGCCCCTCCCATGTCCACAGTCCTCCCCCAAGTCCCTGCCCCTCCCATGACTCCAGTCCCCTCCCCAGTCCCTGCCCCTCCCCAGTCCCTGCCCTCCCATGTCCCCAATCCCCTCCCATTTCCCCACTCCCCTCCAAAGTCCCTGCCCCTCCCATGTGACCTGTCCCCTCCCCAGTCCCTGCCCCTCCCATGTCCCCAGTCCCCTCCCATGTCCCCAGTCCCCTCCCAAGTCCCTGACCCTGCCATATTCCCAGTCCCCTCCCCAGTCCCTGCCCCTCCCATGTCCACAGTCCCCTCCCAAATCACTGCCCCTCCCATGTTCCCAGTCCCCTCCCCAGTCCCTGCTTCTCCCATGTCCACAGTCCCCTCCCAAGTCCCTGCCCCTCCCATGTGCCCAGTCCTATCCCCAGTCCCTGCCCCTCCCATGTCCCCAGTCCCCTCCCCAGTTCCTCCCCCTCCCAAATCCCTGCCCCTCCCATGTCCGCAGTCCCCTCCCATGTCCCCAGTCCCCTCCCAGGTCTCTACCCCTCCCATGTTCCCTGTCCCCTCCCCAGTCCCTGCCCCTCCCATGTTACCAGTCCCCTCCCCAGTCCCTCCCCCTCCCATGTTCCCTGTCCCTTCCCATGTTCCCAGTCCCCTCCCCAGTCCCTGACCCTCCCATGTCCACAGTCCCCTCCCAACTGCCTGCCCCTCCCAAGTCCCTGGTCTTCCCAGGTCCCTAGTCCCCTCCCATGTCCCCAGTCCCTACCCAAGTCCCTGCCCCTCCCAGGTCCCAAGTCCTCTCCCAAGTCCCTGCCCCTCCCATGTTCCCAGTCCCCTCCCCAGTCCCTGCCCCTCCCATGACCCCAGTCCCCTCCCCAGTCCCTGCCCCTCCCCAGTCCCTGCCCTCCCATGTCCCCAGTCCCCTCTCATTTCCCCACTCTCCTCAAAAGTCCCTGCCCCTCCCATGTGACCTGTCCCCTCCCCAGTCCCTGCCCCTCCCATGTTCCCTGTAGACTCCCAAGTCCCTGCCCCTGCCATGTCCCCAGTCCCCTCCCATGTCCCCTGT
Organism: Neomorphus geoffroyi; assembly: GCA_033558235.1. Taxonomy (NCBI): domain Eukaryota; kingdom Metazoa; phylum Chordata; class Aves; order Cuculiformes; family Neomorphidae; genus Neomorphus; species Neomorphus geoffroyi. The sequence goes on from JAUMJM010000328.1 coordinate 40,159, forward strand.
CCCCTCCCCAGTCCCTGCCACTCCCATGTCCCCACTCCCCTCCCAACTGCCTGCCCCTCCCAAGTCCCTGCCCCGCCCATGTTCCCAGTCCCCTCCGCAGTCCCTGCCCCTCCCATGTCCCCTCCCCAGTCCCTGCCCCTCTCAAGTCCCTCCCCCTCCCATGTCCCCAGTCCCCTGCCAGGTCCCTGCCCCTCCCATGTTCCCTGTCCCCTCCCCAGTCCCTGCCCCTTCCATGTCCCCAGTCCCCTCCCAACTGCCTGCCCCTCCCAAGTCCCTGCCCCTCCCATTTCCCCAGTCCCCTCCCCAGTCCCTGCCCCTCCCAAGTCCCCAGTCCCCTCCCAAGTCCCTGACCCTCCCATGTCCCCAATCCCCTCCAAAGTCCCTGCCCCTCCCAGGTCCCAAGTCCTCTCCCAAGTCCCTGCCCCTCTCATGTTCCCAGTCCCCACACCAGTCCCTGCCCCTCCCATGTCCCCAGTCCCCTCGCAAGTCCCTGCCCCTCCCATGTCCCCAGTCCCCTCCCCAGTCCCTGCCCCTCCCAATTCCCTGCCCCTCCGATGCCAGCAGTCCCCTCCCATGTCCCCAGTCCCCTCCCAACTGCCTGCCCCTCCCAAGTCCCTGCCCCTCCCAAGTCCCTGCCCCTCCCATGTCCCCAGTCCCCTCCCAGTCCCTTCCCCTCCCAAGTCCCTGCCCCTCCCATTTCCCCAGTCCCCTCCCCAGTCCCTGCCCCTTCCAAGTCCCCAGTCCCCTCCCCAGTCCCTGCCTCTCCCAAGTCCCTGTCCCTCCCATGTCCCCAGTCCCCTCCTATGTCCGCAGTCCCCTCCCAAGTCCCTGCCCCTCCCATGTTCCCAGTCCCCTCCCCAGTCCCTGCCCCTCCCATGTCCCCAGTCCCCTCCCATTTCCCCACTCCCCTCCTAAGTCCCTGCCCCTCCCATGTTCCCAGTCCCCTCCCCAGTCCCTGCCCCTCCCATGTCCACAGTCTCCTCCCAACTGCCCGCCCCTCCCAAGTCCCTGGCCCTCCCAAGTCCCTGCCCTTCCCATGTCCCCTGTCCCCTCCCAACTGCCTGCCCCTCCCAAGTCCCTGGTCGTCCCAGGTCCCTAGTCCCCTCCCATGTCCCCAGTCCCTTCCCAACTGCCTACCCCTCACAAGTCCCTGCCCCTCCCATTTCCCCAGTCCCCTCCCCAGTCCCTGCCCCTCCCAGCTCCCTAGTCCCCTCTCAAGTCCCTGCGCCTCCCATGTCCCCAGTCCCCTCCCCAGTCCCTGCCCCTCCCAAGTCCCTGCCCCTCCCAGGTCCCTAGTCCCCTCCCATGTCCCTAGTCCCCTCCCATGTCCCCAGTCCCCTCCCCTATCCCTGCACCTCCCATGTCCCCAGTCCCCTCCCATGTCCCCAGTCCCCTCCCAAGTCCCTGACCCTGCCATATTCCCAGTCCCCTCCCCAGTCCCTGCCCCTTCCATGTCCCCAGTCCCCTCCCAAATGCCTGCCCCTCCCCAGTCCCTGCCCTCCCATGTCCCCAATCCCCTCCCATTTCCCCACTCCCCTCCAAAGTCCCTGCCCCTCCCATGTGACCTGTCCCCTCCCCAGTCCCTGCCCCTCCCATGTCCCCAGTCCCCTCCCATGTCCCCAGTCCCCTCCCAAGTCCCTGACCCTGCCATATTCCCAGTCCCCTCCCCAGTCCCTGCCCCTCCCATGTCCACAGTCCCCTCCCAAATCACTGCCCCTCCCATGTTCCCAGTCCCCTCCCCAGTCCCTGCTTCTCCCATGTCCACAGTCCCCTCCCAAGTCCCTGCCCCTCCTATGTCCCCAGTCCCCTCCCAACTGCCTGCCCCTCCCATGTCCCTGGCCCTCCCAAGTCACTAGTCCCTTCCCATGTCCCCAGTCCCCTCCCAAGTCCCTGCCCCTCCCATGTCCCCAGTCCCCTCCCCAGTTCCTCCCCCTCCCAAATCCCTGCCCCTCCCATGTCCGCAGTCCCCTCCCATGTCCCCAGTCCCCTCCCAGGTCTCTACCCCTCCCATGTAACCTGTCCCCTCCCCAGTCCCTGCCCCTCCCATGTCCCCAGTCCCCTCCCCAGTCCCTGCCTCTCCCAAGTCCCCAGTCCCCTCCCATTTCCCCACTCCCCTCCCCAGTCCCTGCCCCTCCCATGTCCACAGTCTCCTCCCAACTGCCCGCCCCTCCCAAGTCCCTGGCCCTCCCAAGTCCCTAGTCCCTTCCCATGTCCCCAGTCCCCTCCCAACTGCCTACCCCTCACAAGTCCCTGCCCCTCCCATTTCCCCAGTCCCCTCCCAAGTCCCTGCCCCTCCCAGGTCCCTAGTCCCCTCCCAGTCCCGTCCCCTCCCATGTCCCAAGACCCCTCCCATGTCCCCAGTCCCCTCCCCTGTCCCTGCCCCTCCCATGTCCCTAGTCCCCTCCCATGTCCCCAGTCCCCTCCCCTGTCCCTGCCCCTGCCATGTCCCCAGTCCCCTCCCATGTCCCCAGTCCCGTCCCAAGTCCCTGACCCTGCCATATTCCCAGTCCCCTCCCCAGTCCCTGCCCCTCCCATGTTACCAGTCCCCTCCCCAGTACCTCCCCCTCCAATGTCCACAGTCCCCTCCCAAGTCACTGCCCCTCCCATGTTCCCAGTCCCCTCCCCAGTCCCTGCTTCTCCCATGTCCACAGTCCCCTCCCAAGTCCCTGCCCCTCCCATGTCCCCAGTCCCCTCCCAACTGCCTGCCCTTCCCAAGTCCCTGGCCCTCCCAAGTCCCTAGTCCCCTCCCATGTCCCCAGTCCCTTCCCAAGTCCCTGACCCTCCAAGGTCCCAAGTCCCCTCCCAAGTCCCTGCGCCTCCCATGTCCCCAGTCCCCTCCCCAGTCGCAGCCCCTCCAAAGTCCCTGCCCCTCCCATGTCCCCAGTCCCCTCCCAAGTCCCTGCCCCTCCCATGTTCCCAGTCCCCTCCCCAGTCCCTGCCCCTCCCATCTCCACAGTCCTCCCCCAAGTCCCTGCCCCTCCCATGACCCCAGTCCCCTCCCCAGTCCCTGCCCCTCCCCAGTCCCTGCCCTCCCATGTCCCGAATCCCCTCCCATTTCCCCATTCCCCTCCAAACTCCCTGCCCCTCCCATGTGACATGTCCCCTCCCCAGTCCCTGCCCCTCCCATGCCTCCCATGTCCCCAGTCCCCTCCCATGTCCCCAGTCCCCTCTCCAGTCCCTGCCCCTCCCATGTCCCCAGTCCCCTCCCATGTTCCCAGTCCCCTCCCCAGTCCCTGACCCTCCATGTCCACAGACCCCTCCAAGGTCCCTGCCCCTCCTATGTCCCCAGTCCCCTCCCAACTGCCTGCCCCTCCCATGTCCCTGGCCCTCCCAAGTCCCTAGTCCCTTCCCCTGTCCCCAGTCCCCTCCCATGTCCCTGCCCCGCCCATGTCCCCAGTCCTCTCCCCAGTCCCTGCCTCTCCCATGTCCCCAGTCCCCTCCCCAGCCTCTCCCCCTCCCAAATCCCTGCCCCTCCCATGTCCGCAGTCCCCTCCCATGTCCCCAGTCCCCTCCCAGGTCTCTTCCCCTCCCATGTTCCCTGTCCCCGCCCCAGTCCCTGCCCCTCCCATGTCCCCAGTCCCCTCCCAACTGCCTGCCCCTCCCAAGTCCCTGCCCCTCCCATGTCCCCACTCCCCTCCCAACTGCCTGCCCTCCCAAGTCCCTGCCCCGCCCATGTTCCCAGTCCCCTCCGCAGTCCCTGCCCCTCCCATGTCCCCTCCCCATTCCCTGCCCCTCTCAAGTCCCTCCCCCTCCCATGACCCCAGTCCCCTGCCAGGTCCCTGACCCTCCCATGTTCCCTGTCCCCTCCCCAGTCCCTGCCCCTCCCATGTCCCCAGTCCCCTCCCAACTGCCTGCCCCTCCCAAGTCCCTGCCCCTCCATTTCCCCAGTCCCCTCCCCAATCCCTGCCCCTCCCATGTTCCCAGTCCCCTCCCCAGTCCCTGCCCCTCCCATGTCCCCAGTCCCCTCCCAAGTCCCCAGTCTCCTCCCAAGTACCTGCCCCTGCCATGTTCCCAGTCCCCTCCCCAGTCCCTGCCCCTCCCATGTCCACAGTCCCCTCCAAGTCCATGACCCTGTCATATTCCCAGTCCCCTCCCCAGTCCCTGCCCCTCCCATGTTACCAGTCCCCTCCCCAGTCCCTCCCCCTCCCATGTTCCCTGTCCCTTCCCATGTTCCCAGTCCCCTCCCCAGTCCCTAACCCTCCCATGTCTACAGTCCCCTCCCAACTGCCTGCCCCTCCCAAGTCCCTGGTCGTCCCAGGTCCCTAGTCCCCTCCCATGTCCCCAGTCCCTACCCAAGTCCCTGCCCCTCCCAGGTCCCAAGTCCTCTCCCAAGTCCCTGCCCCTCCCATGTTCCCAGTCCCCTCCCCAGTCCCTGCCCCTCCCATGTGCACAGTCCTCCCCCAAGTCCTTGCCCCTCCCATGACCCCAGTCCCCTCCCCAGTCCCTGCCCTCCCATGTCCCAATCCCCTCCCATTTCCCCACTCCCCTCCAAAGTCCCTGCCCCTCCCATGTGACCTGTCCCCTCCCCAGTCCCTGCCCCTCCCATGTCCCCAGTCCCCTCCCATGTCCCCAGTCCCCTCCCAACTGCCTACCCCTCCCAAGTCCCTGCCCCTCCCATTTCCCCAGTCCCCTCCCCAGTCCCTGCCCCTCTCATGTTCCCAGTCCCCACACCAGTCCCTGCCCCTCCCATGTCCCCAATCCCCTCCCCAGTCCCTGCCCCTCCCAAATCCCTGCCCCTCCCATGCCAGCAGTCCCCTCCCATGTCCCCAGTCCCCTCCAGGTCCCTGCCCCTCCCATGTTCCCTGTCCCCTCCCCAGTCCCTGCCCCTCCCATGTCCCCAGACCCCTCCCAACTGCCTGCCCCTCCCAAGTCCCTGCCCCTCCCAAGTCCCTGCCCCTCCCATGTCCCCAGTCCCCTCCCAGTCCCTTCCCCTCCCAAGTCCCTGCCCCTCCCATGTCCCCAGTCCCCTCCCAGTCCCTTCCCCTCCCAAGTCCCTACTCCCCTCCCATGTCCCCAGTCCCCTCCCCAGTCCCTGCCTCTCCCAAGTCCCTGTCCCTCCCATGTCCCCAGTCCCCTCCCATGTCCGCAGTCCCCTCCCAAGTCCCTGCCCCTCCTATGTTCCAGTCCCCTCCCCAGTCCCTGCCACTCCATGTCCCCAGTCCCCTCCCATTTACCCAGTTCCCTGCCAAGTCCCTGCCCCTCCCATGTTCCCAGTCCCCTCCCCAGTCCCTGCCCCTCCCATGTCCACAGTCTCCTCCCAACTGCCTACCCCTCACAAGTCCCTGCCCCTCCCATTTCCCAGTCCCCTCCCAAGTCCCTGCCCCTCCCAGGTCCCTAGTCCCCTCCCAGTCCCGTCCCCTCCCATGTCCCTGGACCCCTCCCTTGTTCCCACTCCCCTCCGCAGTCCCTGCTTCTCCCATGTCCACAGTCCCCTCCCAAATCCCTGACCCTCCCATGTCCCCAGTGCCCTCCCAACTGCCTGCCCCTCCCAAGTCCCTGGTCTTCCCAGGTCCCTAGTCCCCTCCCATGTCCCCAGTCCCTACCCAAGTCCCTGCCCCTCCCAGGTCCCAAGTCCTCTCCCAAGTCCCTGCCCCTCCCATGACCCCAGTCCCCACCCCAGTCCCTGCCCCTCCCCAGTCCCTGCCCTCCCATGTCCCAGTCCCCTCTCATTTCCCCACTCCCCTCCAAAGTCCCTGCCCCTCCCATGTGACCTGTCCCCTCCCCAGTCCCTGCCCCTCCCATGTCCCCCGTACACTCCCAAGTCCCTGCCCCTGCCATGTCCCCAGTCCCCTCCCATGTCCCCTGTCCCCTCCCCAGTCCCTGCCACTCCCATGTCCCCAGTCCCCTCCCAACTGCCTGCCCCTCCCAAGTCCCTGCCCCGCCCATGTTCCCAGTCCCCTCCGCAGTCCCTGCCCCTCCCATGTCCCCTCCCCAGTCCCCTGCCCCTCCCAAGTCCCTCCCCCTCCCATGTCCCCAGTCCCCTGCCAGGTCACTGCCCCTCCCATGTTCCCTGTCCCTTCCCCAGTCCCTGCCCCTTCCATGTCCCCAGTCCCCTCCCAACTGCCTGCCCCTCCCAAGTCCCTGCCCCTCCCATTTCCCCAGTCCCCTCCCCAGTCCCTGCCCCTCCCAAGTCCCAGTCCCCTCCCAAGTCCCTGACGCCCCTCCCAGGTCCCAAGTCCTCTCCCAAGTCCCTGCCCCTCTCATGTTCCCAGTCCCCACACCAGTCCCTGCCCCTCCCAAGTCCCTGCCCCTCCCAAGTCCCTGCCCCTCCCATGTCCCCAGTCCCTCCCAGTCCCTTCCCCTCCCAAGCCCCTGCCCCCTCCCTTTTCCCAGTCCCCTCCCCAGTCCCTGCCCCTCCCAAGTCCCCAGTCCCCTCCCCAGTCCCTGCCTCTCCCAAGTCCCTGTCCCTCCATGTCCCCAGTCCCCTCCCAAGTCCCTGCCCCTCCCATGTTCCCAGTCCCCTCCCCAGTCCCTGCCCCCTCCCATGTCCCCAGTCCCCTCCCATTTCCCCACTCCCCTCCCAAGTCCCTGCCCCTCCCATGTTCCCAGTCCCCTCCCAAGTCCCTGCCCCTCCCATTTCCCCAGTCCCCTCCCAAGTCCCTGCCCCTCCCAGGTCCCTAGTCCCCTCCCATGTCCCTAGTCCCCTCCCATGTCCCCAGTCCCCTCCCCTATCCCTGCACCTCCCATGTCCCCCAGTCCACTCCCATGTCCCCAGTCCCCTCCCCAGTCCCTGCCCCTCCCATGTTACCAGTCCCCTCCCCAGTCCCTCCCCCTCACATGTCCACAGTCCCCTCCCAAGTCACTGCCCCTCCCATGTTCCCACTCCCCTCCCCAGTCCCTGCTTCTCCCATGTCCACAGTCCCCTCCCAAATCCCTGCCCATCCCATGTCCCCAGTCCCCTCCCAACTGCCTGCCCCTCCCAAGTCCCTGGCCCTCCCAAGTCGCTAGTCCCCTCCCATGTCCCCAGTCACTTCCCAAGTCCCTGCCCCTCCAAGGTCCCAAGTCCCCTCCCAAGTCCCTGCCCCTCCCATGTCCCCAGTCCCCTCCCCCAGGCCCTGCCCCTCCCAAGTCCCTGCCCCCTCCCATGACCCCAGTCCCCCTCCCCAGTCCCTGCCCCTCCCCAGTCCTTGCCCTCCCATGTCCCCAATCCCCTCCCCATTTCCCCTCACTCCCCTCCAAAGTCCCTGCCCCTCCCATGTGACCTGTCCCCTGCCCAGTCCCCTGCCCCCTCCCATGTCCCCAGTCCCCTCCCAAGTCCCCAGTCTCCCTCCCAAGTACCTGCCCCGCCCATGTTCCCAGTCCCCTCCCCAGTCCCTGCCCCTCCCCATGGTCCACAGTCCCCTCCAAAGTCACTGCCCCTCCATGTCCCCAGTCCCCTCCCAGTCCCTGCCCCTCCCAAATCCCTGCCCCTCCCATGCCAGCAGTCCCCTCCCATGTCCCCAGTCCCCTCCCAACTGCCTGCCCCTCCCATGTTCCCTGTCCCCTCCCCCAGTCCCTGCCCCTCCCATGTCCCCAGTCCCTCCCAACTGCCTGCCCCTCCCAAGTCCCTGCCCCTCCCAAGTCCCTGCCCCTCCCATGTCCCCAGTCCCCTCCCAAGTCCATGACCCTGTCATATTCCCAGTCCCCTCCCCAAGTCCCTGCCCCTCTCCATGTTACCAGTCCCCTCCCCAAGCCAGTCCCTCCCCCTCCCATGTTCCCTGTCCCTTCCCATGTTCCCAGTCCCCTCCCCAGTCCCTGACCCTCCTATGTCCACAGTCCCCTCCCAACTGCCTGCCCCTCCCAAGTCCCTGGTCTTCCCAGGTCCCTAGTCCCCTCCCATGTCCCCAGTCCCTTCCCAAGTCCCCTGCCCCTCCCAGGTCCCAAGTCCTCTCCCAAGTCCCTGCCCCTCCCATGTTCCCAGTCCCCTCCCCAGTCCCTGCCCCTCCCATGTGCACAGTCCTCCCCCAAGTCCTTGCCCCTTCCCATGACCCCAGTCCCCCATCCCTCCCAGTCCCTGCCCTCCCATGTCCCCAATCCCCTCCCATTTCCCCACTCCCCTCCAAAGTCCCTGCCCCTCCCCATGTGACCTGTCCCCTCCCCAGTCCCCTGCCCCTCCCATGTCCCCAGTCCCCTCCCATGTCCCCAGTCCCCTCCCAACTGCCTACCCCTCCCAAGTCCCTGCCCCTCCCATTTCCCCAGTCCCCTCCCCAGTCCCTGCCCCTCTCATGTTCCCAGTCCCCACACCAGTCCCTGCCCCTCCCATGTCCCCAGTCCCCTCCCAAGTCCATGACCCTGTCATATTCCCAGTCCCCTCCCCAGTCCCTGCCCTCCCATGTTACCAGTCCCCTCCCCAGTCCCTCCCCCTCCCATGTTCCCTGTCCCTTCCCATGTTCCCAGTCCCCTCCCCCAGTCCCTGACCCTCCTATGTCCACAGTCCCCTCCCAACTGCCTGCCCCTCCCAAGTCCCTGGTCTTCCCAGGTCCCCTAGTCCCCTCCCATGTCCCCAGTCCCTTCCCAAGTCCCTGCCCCTCCCAGGTCCCAAGTCCCTCTCCCAAGTCCCTGCCCCTCCCATGTTCCCAGTCCCCTCCCCAGTCCCTGCCCCTCCCATGTGCACAGTCCTCCCCCAAGTCCTTGCCCCTCCCATGACCCCAGTCCCCTCCCCAGTCCCTGCCCTCCCATGTCCCCAATCCCTCCCATTTCCCCACTCCCCTCCAAAGTCCCTGCCGCCTCCCATGTGACCTGTCCCCTCCCCAGTCCCTGCCCCTCCCATGTCCCCAGTCCCCTCCCATGTCCCCAGTCCCTCCCAACTGCCTACCCCTCCCAAGTCCCTGCCCCTCCCATTTCCCCAGTCCCCTCCCCAGTCCCCTGCCCCTCTCATGTTCCCAGTCCCCACACCAGTCCCTGCCCCTCCCATGTCCCCAATCCCCTCCCCAGTCCCCTGCCCCTCCCAAATCCCTGCCCCTCCCATGCCAGCAGTCCCCTCCCATGTCCCCAGTCCCCTCCCCAGGTCCCTGCCCCTCCCATGTTCCCTGTCCCCTCCCCAGTCCCTGCCCCTCCCATGTCCCCAGACCCCTCCCAACTGCCTGCCCCTCCCAAGTCCCTGCCCCTCCCAAGTCCCTGCCCCTCCCATGTCCCCAGTCCCCTCCCAGTCCCTTCCCCTCCCAAGTCCCTGCCCCTCCCATGTCCCCAGTCCCCTCCCAGTCCCTTCCCCTCCCAAGTCCCTACTCCCCTCCCATGTCCCCAGTCCCCCTCCCCAGTCCCTGCCTCTCCCAAGTCCCTGTCCCTCCCATGTCCCCAGTCCCCTCCCATGTCCGCAGTCCCCCCTCCCAAGTCCCTGCCCCTCCTATGTTCCCAGTCCCCTCCTCCAGTCCCTGCCACTCCCATGTCCCCAGTCCCCTCCCATTTACCCAGTTCCCTGCCAAGTCCCTGCCCCTCCCATGTTCCCAGTCCCCTCCCCAGTCCCTGCCCCTCCCATGTCCACAGTCTCCTCCCAACTGCCTACCCCTCACAAGTCCCTGCCCCTCCCATTTCCCCAGTCCCCTCCCAAGTCCCTGCCCCTCCCAGGTCCCTAGTCCCCTCCCAGTCCCGTCCCCTCCCATGTCCCTGGACCCCTCCCATGTCCCCAGTCCCCTCCCCTGTCCCTGCCCCTCCCATGTCCCTAGTCCCCCTCCCATGTCCCCAGTCCCCTCCCCTGTCCCTGCCCCTCCCATGTCCCCAGTCCCCTCCCATGTCCCCAGTCCCCTCCCAAGTCCCTGACCCTGCCATATTCCCAGTCCCCTCCCCAGTCCCTGCCCCTCCCATGTTCCCAGTCCCCTCCCAGTCCCTGCTTCTCCCATGTCCACAGTCCCCTCCCAAGTCCCTGCCCCTCCCATGTCCCCAGTCCCCCTCCCAACTGCCCTGCCCCTCCCAAGTCCCTGGCCCTCCGAAGTCCCTAGGCCCCTCCCATGTCCCCAGTCCCTTCCCAAGTCCCTGCCCCTCCCATGTCCCCAGTCCTCTCCCCAGTCGCAGCCCCTCCCAAGTCCCTGCCCCTCCCATGTCCCCAGTCCTTCCTTCCCAAGTCCCTGCCCCTCCATGTTCCCACTCCCCTCCCCAGTCCCTGCCCCTCCCATGTCCACAGTCCTCCCCCAAGTCCCCTGCCCCTCCCAAGACCCCAGTCCCCTCCCCAGTCCCTGCCCCTCCCCAGTCCCTGCCCTCCCATGTCCCCAATCCCCTCCCATTTCCCCATTCCCCTCCAAAGTCCCTGCCCCTCCCATGTGACCTGTCCCCTCCCCAGTCCCTGCCCCTCCCATGTCCCCAGTAACCTCCCAAGTCCCTCACCCTCCCATGTCCCCAGTCCCCTCCCATGTCCCCGCCCCTCCCATGTCCCCAGTCCCCTCTCCAGTCCCTAGCCCCCCCAAGTCCCTGCCCCTCCCATGTCCCCAGTCCCCTCCCATGTTCCCAGTCCCCTCCCCAGTCCCTGACCCTCCCATGTCCACAGTCCCCTCCAAGGTCCCTGCCCCTCCTATGTCCCCAGTCCCCTCCCAACTGCCTGCCCCTCCCATGTCCCTGGCCCCTCCCAAGTCCCTAGTCCCTTCCCATGTCCCCAGTCCCCTCGCAAGTCCCCTGCCCCGCCCATGTCCCCAGTCCTCTCCCCAGTCCCTGCCCCTCCCATGTCCCCAGTCCCCACCCCAGTCTCTCCCCCTCCCAAATCCCTGCACCTCCCATGTCCGCAGTCCCCTCCCATGTCCCCAGTCCCCTCCCAGGTCTCTTCCCCCTCCCATGTTCCCTGTCCCCGCCCCAGTCCCTGCCCCTCCCATGTCCCCAGTCCCCTCCCCAACAGCCTGCCCCTCCCAAGTCCCTGCCCCTCCCATTTCCCCAGTCCCCTCCCCAGTCCCTCCCCCTCCCATGTTCCCTGTCCCTTCCCATGTTCCCAGTCCCCTCCCCAGTCCCTGACCCTCCCATGTCCACAGTCCCCTCCCAAAATGCCTGCCCCTCCCAAGTCCCTGGTCTTCCCAGGTCCCTAGTCCCCTCCCATGTCCCCAGTCCCTTCCCAAGTCCCTACCCCTCCCAGGTCCCAAGTCCTCTCCAAGTCCCTGCCCCTCCCATGTTCCCAGTCCCCTCCCCAGTCCCTGCCCCTCCCATGACCCAAGTCCCCTCCCCAGTCCCTGCCCCTCCCCAGTCCCCTGCCCTCCCATGTCCCCAGTCCCCTCTCATTTCCCCACTCCCCTCCCAAACTCCCTGCCCCTCCCATGTGACCTGTCCCCTCCCCAGTCCCTGCCCCTCCCCATGTCCCCCGTAGACTCCCAAGTCCCTGCCCCTGCCATGTCCCCAGTCCCCTCCCATATCCCCTGTCCCCCTCCCCAGTCCCTGCCACTCCCATGTCCCCAGTCCCCTCCCAACTGCCTGCCCCTCCCAAGTCCCTGCCCCGCCCATGTTCCCAGTCCCCTCCGCAGTCCCTGCCCCTCCCATGTCCCCTCCCCAGTCCCTGCCCCTCCCAAGTCCCTCCCCCTCCCATGTCCCCAGTCCCCTGCCAGGTCCCTGCCCCTCCCATGTTCCCTGTCCCCTCCCCAGTCCCTGCCCCTTCCATGTCCCCCAGTCCCCTCCCAACTGCCTGCCCCTCCCAAGTCCCTGCCCCTCCCATTTCCCCAGTCCCCTCCCCAGTCCCTGCCCCTCCCAAGTCCCCAGTCCCCTCCCAAGTCCCTGACCCTCCCATGTCCCCAATCCCCTCCAAAAGTCCCTGCCCCTCCCAAGTCCCCTGCCCCTCCCAGGTCCCAAGTCCTCTCCCAAGTCCCTGCCCCTCCCATGTCCCCAGTCCCCTCGCAAGTCCCCTGCCCCTCCCATGTCCCCAGTCCCCCTCCCCAGTCCCTGCCCCTCCCAATTCCCTGCCCCTCCCATGCCAGCAGTCCCCCTCCCATGTCCCCAGTCCCCTCCCAGGTCCCTGCCCCCTCCCATGTCCCCAGTCCCCTCCCAACTGCCTGCCCCTCCCAAGTCCCTTCCCCTCCCAAGTCCCTGCCCCTCCCATGTCCCCAGTCCCCTCCCAGTCCCTTCCCCTCCCAAGTCCCTGCCCCTCCCATTTCCCCAGTCCCCTCCCCAGTCCCTGCCCCTTCCAAGTCCCCAGTCCCCTCCCCAGTCCCTGCCTCTCCCAAGTCCCTGCCCCTCCCATGTTCCCAGTCCCCTCCCCTGTCCCCTGCCACTCCCATGTCCACAGTCCCCTCCCATTTCCCCACTCCCCTCCCAAGTCCCTGCCCCTCCCATGTTCCCAGTCCCCTCCCCAGTCCCTGCCCCCTCCCATGTCCACAGTCTCCTCCCAACTGCTCGCCCCTCCCAAGTCCCTGGCCCTCCCAAGTCCCTGCCCCTCCCATGTCCCCTGTCCCCTCCCAACTGCCTGCCCCTCCCAAGTCCCTGGTCGTCCCAGGTCCCTAGTCCCCTCCCATGTCCCCAGTCCCTTCCCAACTGCCTACCCCTCACAAGTCCCTGCCCCTCCCATTTCCCCAGTCCCCTCCCAAGTCCCTGCCCCTCCCAGGTCCCTAGTCCCCTCTCAAGTCCCTGCGCCTCCCATGTCCCCAGTCCCCTCCCCAGTCCCTGCCCCCTCCCAAGTCCCTGCCCCTCCCAGGTCCCTAGTCCCCTCCCATGTCCCCTAGTCCCCCTCCCATGTCCCCAGTCCCCTCCCCTATCACTGCACCTCCCATGTCCCCAGTCCCCCTCCCATGTCCCCAGTCCCCCTCCCAAGTCCCTGACCCTGCCATATTCCCAGTCCCCTCCCCAGTCCCTGCCCCGCCCATGTTACCAGTCCGCTCCCCAGTCCCTCCCCCTCCCATGTCTACAGTCCCCTCCCAAGTCACTGCCCCTCCCTTGTTCCCACTCCCCTCCCCAGTCCCTGACCCTCCCATGTCCACAGTCCCCTCCCAAATCCCTGACCCTCCCATGTCCCCCAGTCCCTTCCCAAGTCCCTGCCCCTCCAAGGTCCCAAGTCCCCTCCCAAGTCCCTGCGCCTCCCATGTCCCCAGTCCCCTCCCCAGTCCCTGCCCCCTCCCAAGTCCCTGCCACTCCCATGACCCCAGTCCCCTCCCCAGTCCCTGCCCCTCCCCAGTCCCCTGCCCTCCCATGTCCCCCAATCCCCTCCCATTTCCCCACTCCCCTCCAAAGTCCCTGTCCCTCCCATGTGACCTGTCCCTCCCCCAGTCCCTGCCCCTCCCATGTCCCCAGTCCCCTCCCATGTCCCCAGTCCCCTCCCAAGTCCCTGACCCTGCCATATTCCCAGTCCCCTCCCCAGTCCCTGCCCCTCCTCATGTCCACAGTCCCCTCCCAAGTCACTGCCCCCTCCCATGTTCCCAGTCCCCTCCCCAGTCCCTGCTTCTCCCATGTCCACAGTCCCCCTCCCAAGTCCCCTGCCCCTCCTATGTCCCCCAGTCCCCTCCCAACTGCCTGCCCCTCCCATGTCCCTGGCCCTCCCAAGTCCCTAGTCCCCTTCACATGTCCCCAGTCCCCTCCCAAGTCCCTGCCCCCTCCCATGTCCCCAGTCCTATCCCCAGTCCCTGCCCCTCCCATGTCCCCAGTCCCCCTCCCCAGTCCCTCGCCCTCCCAAATCCCTGCCCCTCCCATGTCCGCAGTCCCCTCCCATGTCCCCAGTCCCCTCCCAGGTCTCTACCCTCTCCCATGTTCCCTGTCCCCTCCCCAGTCCCTGCCCCTCCCATGTCCCCAGTCCCCTCCCCAGTCCCTGCCTCTCCCAAGTCCCTGTCCCCTCCCATGTCCCCAGTCCCCTCCCATGTCCGCAGTCCCCTCCCAAGTCCCTGCCCCTCTCATGTTCTCAGTCCCCTCTCCAGTCCCTGCCCCTCCCAAGTCCCTGGCACTCCCAAGTCCCTAGTCCCCTCCCCAGTCCCTGCCCCTCCCAAGTCCCCTGCCCCCTCCCGTGTCCCCAGTCCCCTCCCAGTCCCGTCCCATCCCATGTCCCTAGTCCCCCTCCCATGTGACCTGTCCCCTCCCCAGTCCCTGCCCCTCCATGTCCCCCGTAGACTCCCAAGTCCCTGCCCCTGCCATGTCTCCAGTCCCCTCCCATGTCCCCTGTCCCCTCCCAAGTCCCTGCCACTGGCATCTCCCCAGTCCCCTCCCAAGTCCCTGCCCCGCCCATGATCCCAGTCCCCTCCCCAGTCCTGCCCCTCCTATGTCCCCTCCCCAGTCCCTGCCCCTCCCAAGTCCCCTCCCCCTCCCATGTCCCCCAGTCCCCTCCCCAGTCCCTGCCCCTCCCAAATCCCTGCCCCTCCCATGTCCGCAGTCCCCCTCCCATGTCCCCCAGTCCCCTCCCAGGTCCCTGCCTGTCCCATGTTCCCTGTCCCCTCCCCAGTCCCTGCCCCTTCCATGTCCCCAGTCCCCTCCCAAGTCCCTGACCCTGCCATATTCCCAGTCCCTCCCCAGTCCCTGCCCCGCCCATATTACCAGTCCGCTCCCCAGTCCCTGACCCTCCCATGTCCACAGTCCCCTCCCCAAATCCCTGACCCTCCCATTTCCCCAGTCCCCTCCCAACTGCCGGCCCCTCCCAAGTCCCTGGCCCTCCCAAGTCCCTAGTCCCCTCCCATGTCCCCAGTCCCTTCCCAAGTCCCTGCCCCCTCCAAGGTCCCAAGTCCCCTCCCAAGTCCCTGCGCCTCCCATGTCCCCAGTCCCCTCCCCAGTCCCTGCCCCTCCCAAGTCCCTGCCCCTCCCATGTCCCCAGTCCCCTCCCAACTGCCTGCCCCTCCCAAGTCCCTGGTCGTCCCAGGACCCTAGTCCCCTCCCATGTCCCCAGTCCCTTCCCAAGGTCCCTGCCCCTCCCAGGTCCCCAAGTCCTCTCCCAAGTCCCTGCACTTCCCATGACCCCAGTCCCCTCCCCAGTCCCTGCCCCTCCCCAGTCCCTGCTCTCCCATGTCCCCAATCCCCTCCCATTTCCCCACTCCCCTCCAAAGTCCCTGCCCCTCCCATGTGACCTGTCCCCTCCCCAGTCCCTGCCGCTCCCATGTCCCCAGTCCCCTCCCATGTCCACAGTCCCCTCCCAAGTCACTGCCCCTCCCCATGTTCCCAGTCCCCTCCCCTGTCCCTGCTTCTCCCATGTCCACAGTCCCCTCCCAAGTCCCTGCCCCTCCTATGTCCCCAGTCCCTTCCCAACTGCCTGTCCCTCCCATGTCCCTGGCCCTCCCAAGTCCCTAGTCCCTTCACATGTCCCCAGTCCCCTCCCAAGTCCCCTGCCCCCTCCCATGTCCCCAGTCCTATCCCCAGTCCCTGCCCCTCCCATGTCCCCAGTCCCCTCCCCAGTCCCTCCCCCTCCCAAATTCCTGCCCCTCCCATGTCCGCAGTCCCCTCCCATGTCCCCAGTCCCCTCCCAGGTCTCTACCCCTCCCATGTTCCCAGTCCCCTCCCCAGTCCCCTGCCCCTCCCATGTCCCCAGTCCCCCTCCCCAGTCCCTGCCTCTCCCAAGTCCCTGTCCCTCCCATGTCCCCAGTCCCCTCCCATGTCCGCAATCCCCTCCAAAGTCCCTGCCCCTCTCATGTTCTCAGTCCCCTCCCCAGTCCCTGCCCCTCCCATGTCCACAGTCTCCTCCCAACTGCCCGCCCCTCCCAAGTCCCTAGTCCCTTCCCATTTCCCCAGTCCCCTCCCAAGTCCCTGCCCCCTCCCAGGTCCCTGCCCCTCCCGTGTCCCCAGTCCCCTCCCAGTCCCGTCCCCTCCCATGTCCCTAGTCCCCTCCCATGTACCCAGTCCCCTCCCAAGTCCCTGACCCTGCCATGTTCCCAGTCCCCTCCCCTGTCCCTGCCCCTCCCATGTCCCCAGTACCCTCCCATGTCCCCAGTCCCCTCCCAAGTCCCTGACCCTGCCATATTCCCTGTCCCCTCCCCAGTCCTCCCCCTCCCATGTCCACAGTCCCCTCCCCAGTCCCTCCCCCTCCCATGTTCCCTGTCCCTTCCCATGTTCCCAGTCCCCTCCCCAGTCCCTGCTTCTCCCATGTCCCCAGTCCCCTCCCTACTGCCTGCCTCCTCCCAAGTCCCTGGTCGTCCCAGGTCCCTAGTCCCCTCCCATGTCCCCAGTCCCTTCCCAAGTCCCTGCCCCTCCCAGGTCCCAAGTCCTCTCCCAAGTCCCTGCCCCTCCCATGTCACCTGTCCCCTCCCCAGTCCCTGCCCCTCCCATGTCCCCCGTAGACTCCCAAGTCCCCTGCCCCTGCCATGTCTCCAGTCCCCTCCCATGTCCCCTGTCCCCTCCCCCAGTCCCTGCCACTCCCATGTCCCCAGTCCCCTCCCAACTGCCTGCCCCTCCCAAGTCCCTCCACCCTCCCATGTCCCCAGTCCCCTCCCCAGTCCCTGCCCCTACCAAATCCCTGCCCCTCCCATGTCCGCAGTCCCCTCCCATGTCCCCAGTCCCCTCCCAGGTCCCTGCCCGTCCCATATTCACTGTCCCCTCCCCAGTCCCTGCCCCTTCCATGTCCCCAGTCCCCTCCCAACTGCCTGCCCCTCCCAAGTCCCTGCCCCTCCCATTTCCCCAGTCCCCTACCCAGTCCCTGCCCCTCCCAAGTCCCCAGTCCCCTCCCAAGTCCCTGACCCTCCCATGTCCCCAATCCCCTCCAAAGTCCCTGCCCCTCCCAAGTCCCTGCCCCTCCCAGGTCCCAAGTCCTCTCCCAAGTCCCTGCCCCTCTCATGTTCCCAGTCCCCACAGCCAGTCCCTGCCCCTCCCATGTCCCCCAGTCCCCTCCCAAGTCCCTGCCCCTCCATGTCCCCTAGTCCCTTCCCATGTCCCCTGTCCCCTCCCAAGTCCCTAGTCCCCTCCCATGTCCACCAGTCCCCTCCCCAGTCCCTGCCCCTCCCAAATCCCCTGCCCCTCCATGCCAGCAGTCCCCTCCCATGTCCCCAGTCCCCTCCCAGGGTCCCTGCCCCTCCCATGTTCCCTGTCCCCTCCCCAGTCCCTGCCCCTCCCATGTCCCCAGTCCCCTCCCAACTGCCTGGCCCCTCCCCAGTCCCTGCCCCCTCCCAAGTCCCTGCCCCTCCCATGTCCCCAGTCCCCTCCCAGTCCCTTCCCCTCCCAAGTCCCCTGCCCCCTCCCATGTCCCCCAGTCCCCTCCCAGTCCCTTCCCCTCCCAAGTCCCTAGTCCCCTCCCATGTCCCCAGTCCCCTCCCCAGTCCCTGCCTCTCCCAAGTCCCTGCCCCTCCCAAGTCCCTGCCCCTCCCATGTCCCCAGTCCCCTCCCAGTCCCTTCCCCTCCCAAGTCCCTGCCCCTCCCATGTCCCCAGACCCCTCCCATGTCCGCAGTCCCCTCCCAAGTCCCTCCCCCTCCCATGTTCCCAGTCCCCTCCCCCAGTCCCTGCCACTCCCATGTCCACAGTCTCCTCCCAACTGCCCCGCCCCTCCCAAGTCCCTGGCCCTCCCAAGTCCCTAGTCCCTTCCCATGTCCCCAGTCCCCTCCCAACTGCCTACCCCTCACAAGTCCCTGCCCCTCCCATTTCCCCAGTCCCCTCCCCAAGTCCCTGCCCCTCCCAGGTCCCTAGTCCCCTCCCAGTCCCGTCCCCTCCCATGTCCCTAGACCCCTCCCATGTCCCCCAGTCCCCCTCCCCTGTCCCTGCCCCTCCCATGTCCCCTAGTCCCCTCCATGTCCCCAGTCCCCCTCCCCTGTCCCTGCCCCTCCCATGTCCCCAGTCCCCTCCCATGTCCCCAGTCCCCTCCCAAGTCCCTGACCCTGCAATATTCCCAGTCCCCTCCCCAGTCCCTGCCCCTCCCATGTCCTCAGTCCCCTCCCAACTGCCTGCCCCCTCCCAAGTCCCTAGTCCCCTCGCATGTCCCCCAGTCCCTTCCCAAGTCCCCTGCCCCTCCAAGGTCCCAAGTCCCCTCCCAAGTCCCTGCGCCTCCCATGTCCCAGTCCCCTCCCCAGTCCAGCCCCTCCAAAGTCCCTGCCCCTCCCATGTCCCCAGTCCCCTCCCAAGTCCCTGCCCCTCCCATGTTCCCAGTCCCCTCCCCAGTCCCTGCCCCTCCCATGTCCCACAGTCCTCCCCCAAGTCCCTGCCCCTCCCATGACCCCAGTCCCCTCCCCAGTCCCTGCCCCTCCCCACTCCCTGCCCCTCCCATGTGACCTGTCCCCTCACCAGTCCCTGCCCTCCCATGTCCCCAGTAACCTCCCAAGTCCCTCACCCTCCCATGTCCCCAGTCCCCCTCCCAAGTCCCTGCCCCTCCCATGTCCCCAGTCCCCTCTCCAGTCCCTACCCCCCCCAAGTCCCTGCCCCTCCCATGTCCCCAGTCCCCTCCCATGTTCCCAGTCCCCTCCCCAGTCCCTGACCCTCCCATGTCCACAGTCCCCCTCCAAGGTCCCTGCCCCTCCTATGTCCCCAGTCCCCTCTCCCAACTGCCTGCCCCTCCCATGTCCCTGGCCCTCCCAAGTCCCTAGTCCCCTCCCATGTCCCCAGTCCCTCTCCCCAGTCCCCTGCCCCTCCCATGTCCCCAGTCCCCTCCCCAGTCTCTCCCCCTCCCAAATCCCTGCCCCTCCCATGTCCGCAGTCCCCTCCCATGTCCCAGTCCCCTCCCAGGTCTCTTCTCCTCCCATGTTCCCTGTCCCCTCCCCAGTCCCTGCCCCTCCCATGTCCCCAGTCCCCTCCCAACTGCCTGCCCTCCCAAGTCCCTGCCCCTCCCATTTCCCCAGTCCCCCTCCCCAGTCCCTGCCCCTCCCAAGTCCCCAGTCTCCTCCCAAGTACCTGCCCCTCCCATGTTCCCAGTCCCCTCCCCAGTCCCTGCCCCTCCCATGTCCACAGTCCCCTCCAAAGTCACTGACCCTCCCATGTCCCCAGTCCCCTCCCAAGTCCATGACCCTGTCATATTCCCAGTCCCCTCCCCAGTCCCTGCCCCTCCCATGTTACCAGTCCCCTCCCCAGTCCCTCCCCCTCCCATGTTCCCTGTCCCTTCCCATGTTCCCAGTCCCCTCCCCAGTCCCTGACCCTCCCATGTCCACAGTCCCCTCCCAACTGCCTGCCCCTCCCAGGTCCCAAGTCCTCTCCCAAGTCCCTGCCCCTCCCATGACCCCAGTCCCCACCCCAGTCCCTGCCCCTCCCCAGTCCCTGCCCTCCCATGTCCCCAGTCCCCTCTAATTTCCCCACTCCCCTCCAAAGTCCCTGCCCCTCCCATGTGACCTGTCCCCTCCCCAGTCCCTGCCCCTCCCATGTCCCCCGTAGACTCCCAAGTCCCTGCCCCTGCCATGTCCCCAGTCCCCCTCCCATGTCCCCTGTCCCCTCCCCAGTCCCTGCCACTCCCATGTCCCCAGTCCCCTCCCAACTGCCTGCCCCTCCCAAGTCCCTGCCCCACCCATGTTCCCAGTCCCCTCCGCACTCCCTGCCCCTCCCATGTCCCCTCCCCAGTCCCTGCCCCTCCCAAGTCCCTCCCCCTCCCATGTCCCCAGTCCCCTGCCAGGTCCCTGCCCCTCCCATGTTCCCTGTCCCCTCCCCAGTCCCTGCCCCTTCCATGTCCCCAGTCCCCTCCCAACTGCCTGCCCCTCCCAAGTCCCTGCCCCTCCCATTTCCCCAGTCCCCTCCCATGTCCCCAGTCCCCTCCCAAGTCCCTGACCCTCCCATGTACCCAATCCCCTCCAAAGTCCCTGCCCCTCCCAAGTCCCTGCCCTTCCCAGGTCCCAAGTCCTCTCCCAAGTCCCTGCCCCTCTCATGTTCCCAGTCCCCACACCAGTCCCTGCCCCTCCCAAGTCCCTGCCCCTCCCAAGTCCCTGCCCCTCCCATGTCCCCAGTCCCCTCCCAGTCCCTTCCCCTCCCAAGTCCCTGCCCCTCGCTTTTCCCAGTCCCCTCCCCAGTCCCTGCCCCTCCAAGTCCCCAGTCCCCTCCCCAGTCCCTGCCTCTCCCAAGTCCCTGTCCCTCCCATGTCCCCAGTCCCCCTCCTATGTCTGCAGTACCCTCCCAAGTCCCTGCCCCTCCCATGTTCCCAGTCCCCTCCCCAGTCCCTGCCCCTCCCATGTCCCCAGTCCCCTCCCATTTCCCCATTCCCCTCCCAAGTCCCTGCCCCTCCCATGTTCCCAGTCCCCTCCCAGTCCCTGCCCCTCCCATGTCCACAGTCTCCTCCAAACTGCCCGCCCCTCCAAGTCCCTGGCCCTCCCAAGTCCCTAGTCCCTTCCCATGTCCCCAGTCCCCTCCCAACTGCCTACCCCTCACAAGTCCCTGCCCCTCCCATTTCCCCAGTCCCCTCCCAAGTCCCTGCCCCTCCCAGGTCCCTAGTCCCCTCTCAAGTCCCTACGCCTCCCCATGTCCCCAGTCCCATCCCAGTCCCTACCCCTCCCAAGTCCCTGCCCCTCCCAGGTCCCTAGTCCCCTCCCATGTCCCTAGTCCCCTCCCATGTCCCCAGTCCCCTCCCCTATCCCTGCACCTCCCATGTCCCCAGTCCCCTCCCATGTCCCCAGTTCCCTCCCAAGTCCCCTGACCCTGCATATTCCCAGTCCCCTCCCCAGTCCCTTCCCCTCCCATGTCCACAGTCCCCTCCCAAGTCACTGCCCCTCCCATGTTCCCAGTCCCCTCCCCAGTCCCTGCTTCTCCCATGTCCACAGTCCCCTCTCAAGTCCCTGCCCCTCCTATGTCCCCAGTCGCCTCCCAACTGCCTGCCCCTCCCATGTCCCTGGCCCTCCCAAGTCCCTAGTCCCCTTCCCATGTCCCCAGTCCCCTCCCAAGTCCCTGCCCCTCCCATATCCCCAGTCCTATCCCAAGTCCCTGCCCCTCCCATGTCCCCATTCCCCTCCCCAGTCCCTCCCCCTCCCAAATCCCTGCCCCTCCCATGTCCGCAGTCCCCTCCCATGTCCCCAGTCCCCTCCCAGGTCTCTACCCCTCCCATGTTCCCTGTCCCCTCTACAGTCCCTGCCCCTCCCAAGTCCCCAGTCCCCTCCCAAGTCCCTGACCCTCCCATGTTCCAGTCCCCTCCCCAGTCCCTGCCCCTCCCATGTCCCCAGTCCCCTCCCAAGTCCCCAGTCTCCTCCCAAGTACCTGCCCCGCCCATGTTCCCAGTCCCCTCCAAAGTCACTGCCCCTCCCATGTCCCTGGCCCTCCCAAGTCCCTAGTCCCTTCCCATGTCCCCAGTCCCCTCCCAAATCCCTGCCCCTCCCATGCCAGCAGTCCACTCCCATGTCCCCAGTCCCCTCCCAGGTCCCTGCCCCTCCCATGTTCCCTGTCCCCTCCCCAGTCCCTGCCCCTCCCATGTCCCCAGTCCCCTCCCAACTCTGCCTGCCCCTCCCAAGTCCCTGCCCTCCCAATCCCTGCCCCTCCCATGTCCCCAGTCCCCTCCCAAGTCCATGACCCTGTCATATTCCCAGTCCCCTCCCCAGTCCTGCCCCTCCCATGTTACCAGTCCCCTCCCCAGTCCCTCCCCCTCCCATGTTCCCTGTCCCTTCCCATGTTCCCAGTCCCCTCCCCAGTCCCTGACCCTCCCATGTCCACAGTCCCCTCCCAACTGCCTGCCCCTCCCAAGTCCCTGGTCTTCCCAGGTCCCTAGTCCCCTCCCATGTCCCCAGTCCCTTCCCAAGTCCCTGCCCCTCTCAGGTCCCAAGTCCTCTCCCAAGTCCCTGCCCCTCCCATGTTCCCAGTCCCCTCCCCAGTCCCTGCCCCTCCCCTCACCCCAGTCCCCTCCCCAGTCCCTGCCCCTCCCCAGTCCCTGCCCTCCCATGTCCCCAGTCCCCTCTCATTTCCCCACTCCCCTCCAAAGTCCCTGCCCCTCCCATGTGACCTGTCCCCTCCCCAGTCCCTGCCCCTCCCATGTCCCCCGTAGACTCCCAAGTCCCTGCCCCTGCCATGTCCCCAGTCCCCTCCCATGTCCCCTGTCCCCTCCCCAGTCCCTGCCCTCCCAAGTCCCTGCCCCGCCCATGTTCCCAGTCCCCTCCGCAGTCCCTGCCCCTCCCAAGTCCCTCCCCCTCCCATGTCCCCAGTCCCCTCCCAGGTCCCTGCCCCTCCTATGTTCCCTGTCCCCTCCCCAGTCCCTGCCCCTTCCATGTCCCCAGTCCCCTCCCAGTCCCTGCCCCTCCCAAGTCCCTGCCCCTCCCATTTCCCCAGTCCCCTCCCCAGTCCCTGCCCCTCCCATGTCCCCAGTCCCCTCCCATTTCCCCACTCCCCTCCCAAGTCCCTTCCCCTCCCATGTTCCCAGTCCCCTCCCCAGTCCCTGCCCCTCCCATGTCCACAGTCTCCTCCCAACGCCCGCCCCTCCCAAGTCCCTGGCCCTCCTAAGTCCCTAGTCCCTTCCCATGTCCCCAGTCCCCTCCCAACTGCCTAGCCCCCACAAGTCCCTGCCCCTCCCATTTCCCCAGTCCCCTCCCAAGTCCCTGCCCCTCCCAGGTCCCTAGTCCCCTCCCATGTCCCTAGTCCCCTCCCATGTCCCCAGTCCCCTCCCCTATCCCTGCACCTCCCATGTCCCCAGTCCCCTCCCATGTCCCCCAGTCCCCTCCCAAGTCCCTGACCCTGCCAATATTCCCAGTCCCCTCCCCAGTCCCTGCCCCTCCCATGTTACCAGTCCCCTCCCCAGTCCTTCCCCCTCCCATGTCCCCAGTCCCCTCCCAAATCCCTGCCCCTCCCATGTCCCCAGTCCCCTCCCAACTGCCTACCCCTCCCAAGTCCCTGGCCCTCCCAAGTCCCTAGCCCCCTCCATGTCCCCAGTCCCTTCCCAAGTCCCTGCCCCTCCAAGGTCCCAAGTCCCCTCCAAGGTCCCTGCGCCTCCCATGTCCCCAGTCCCCTCCCCAGTCCCTGCCCCGCCCAAGTCCCTGCCCCTCCCATGTCCCCAGTCCCCTCCCAACTGCCTGCCCCTCCCAAGTCCCTGGTCGTCCCAGGTCCCTAGTCCCCTCCCATGTCCCCAGTCCCTTCCCAAGTCCCTGCCCCTCCCAGGTCCCAAGTCCTCTCCCAAGTCCCTGCCCCTCCCATGTTCCCAGTCCCCTCCCAGTCCCTGCCCCTCCCACGTCCACAGTCCTCCCCCAAGTCCCTGCCCCTCCCATGACCCCAGTCCCTCCCCAGTCCCTGCCCCTCCCCAGTCCCTGCCCTCCCATGTCCCCAATCCCCTCCCATTTCCCCACTCCCCTCCAAAGTCCCTGCCCCTCCCATCTGACCTCTCCCCTCCCCAGTCCCTGCCCCTCCCATGTCCCCAGTCCCCTCCCATGTCCCCAGTCCCCTCCCAAGTCCCTGACCCTGCCATATTCCCAGGTCCCCTCCCCAGTCCCTGCTTCTCCCATGTCCCCAGTCCCCTCCCAAGTCCCTGCCCCTCCCATGTCCCCAGTCCTATCCCCAGTCCCTGCCCCTCCCATGTCCCCAGTCCCCTCCCCAGTCCCTCCCCCTCCCAAATCCCTGCCCCTCCCATGTCCGCAGTCCCCTCCCATGTCCCCAGTCCCCTCCCAGGTCTCTACCCCTCCATGTTCCCTGTCCCCTCCCCAGTCCCTGGCCCTTCCATGTCCCCAGTCCCCTCCCAACTGCCTGCCCCTCCCAAGTCCCTGCCCCTCCCATGTCCGCAGTCCCCTCCCCAGTCCCTGCCCCTCCCAAGTCCCCAGTCCCCCTCCCAAGTCCCTGACCCTCCCATGTTCCCAGTCCCCTCCCCAGTCCCTGCCCCTCCCATGTCCCCAGTCCCCTCCCAAGTCCCCAGTCTCCTCCCAAGTACCTGCCCTCCCATGTTCCCAGTCCCCTCCCCAGTCCCTGCCCCTCCCATGTCCACAGTCCCCTCCAAAGTCACTGCCCCTCCCATGTCCCTGGCCCTCCCATGTCCCCAGTCCCCCTCCCAAGTCCCTGCCCCCCTCCCATGTCCCCAGTCCCCTCCCCAGTCCCTGCCCCTCCCAAATCCCTGCCCCTCCCATGCCAGCAGTCCCATCCCATGTTCCCAGTCCCCTCCCAGGTCCCTGCCCCTCCCATGTTCCCTGTCCCCTCCCCAGTCCCTTGCCCCTCCCATGTCCCCAGTCCCCTCCCAACTGCCTGCCCCTCCCAAGTCCCTGCCCTCTCCCAAGTCCCTGCCCTCCCATGTCCCCAGTCCCCTCCCAAGTCCATGACCCTGTCATATTCCCAGTCCCCTTCCCAGTCCCTGCCCCTCCCATGTTACCAGTCCCCTCCCCAGTCCCTGCCCCTCCCATGTCCACAGTCCTCCCCCAAGGCCTTGACCCTCCCATGACCCCAGTCCCCTCCCCAGTCCCTGCCCCTCGCCAGTCCCTGCCCTCCCATGTCCCCAATCCCTCCCCATTTCCCCACTCCCCTCCAAAGTCCCTGCCCCTCCCATGTGACCTGTCCCCTCCCCAGTCCCTGCCCCTCCCATGTCCCCAGTAACCTCCCAAGTCCCTCACCCTCCAATGTCCCCAGTCCCCTCCCCAAGTCCCTGCCCCTCCCATGTCCCCAGTCCCCTCTCCAGACCCTACCCCCCCCAGTCCCTGCCCCTCCCATATCCCCAGTCCCCTCCCATGTTCCCAGTCCCCTCCCCCGTCCCTGACCCTCCCATGTCCACAGTCCCCTCCAAGGTCCCTGCCCCTCCTATGTCCCCAGTCCCCTCCCAACTGCCTGCCCCTCCATGTCCCTGGCCCTCCCAAGTCCCTAGTCCCTTCCCATGTCCCCAGTCCCCCTCCCAAGTCCCTGCCCCTCCCATGTCCCCAGTCCTATCCCCAGTCCCTACCCCTCCCATGTCCCCATTCCCCTCCCCAGTCCCTCCCCCTCCCAAATCCCTGCCCCTGCCCATGTCCGCAGTCCCCTCCCATATCCCCAGTCCCCTCCAGGCCTCTACCCCTCCCATGTTCCCCTGTCCCCTCCCCAGTCCCTGCCCCTCCCATGTCCCAGTCCCCTCCTAACTGCCTACCCCTCCCAAGTCCCTGCCCCTTCCATTTCCCCAGTCCCCTCCCCAGTCCCCTGCCCCTCCCAAGTCCCCAGTCCCCTCCCAAGTCCCTGACCCTCCCATGTTCCCAGTCCCCTCCCAGTCCCTGCCCCTCCCATGTCCCCAGTCCCCTCCAAGTCCCCAGTCTCCTCCCAAGTACCTGCCCCTCCCATGTTCCCAGTCCCCTCCC
Organism: Neomorphus geoffroyi; assembly: GCA_033558235.1. NCBI lineage: Eukaryota > Metazoa > Chordata > Aves > Cuculiformes > Neomorphidae > Neomorphus > Neomorphus geoffroyi. The sequence continues at coordinate 65,101 of JAUMJM010000328.1, forward strand.
CAGTCCCCTGCCCCTCCCATGTCCCCAGTCCCCTCCCAAGTCCCTGCCCCTCCCATGTCCCCAGTCCCCTCCCCAGTCCCTGCCCCTCCCAAATCCCTGCCCCTCCCATGCCAGCAGTCCCCTCCCATGTCCCCAGTCCCCTCCCAGGTCCCTGCCCCTCCCATGTTCCCTGTCCCCTCCCCAGTCCCTGCCCCTCCCATGTCCCCAGTTCCCTCCCAACTGCCTGCCCCTCCCAAGTCCCTGCCCCTCCCATGTCCCCAGTCCCCTCCCAAGTCCCTCCCCCTCCCTTGTTCCCTGTCCCTTCCATGTTCCCAGTCCCCTTCCCAGTCCCTGACCCTCCCATGTCCACAGTCCCCTCCCAACTGCCTGCCCCTCCCAAGTCCCTGGTCTTCCCAGGTCCCTAGTCCCCTCCCATGTCCCCAGTCCCTACCCAAGTCCCTGCCCCTCCCAGGTCCCAAGTCCTCTCCCAAGTCCCTGCCCCTCCCATGTTCCCCAGTCCCCTCCCAAGTCCCTGCACCTCCCATTTCCCCAGTCCCCTCCCCAGTCCCTGCCCCTCCAAGTCCCCAGTCCCCCTCCCAAGTCCCTGACCCTCCCATGTCCCCAATCCCCTCCAAAGTCCCTGCCCCTCCCAAGTCCCTGCCCCTCCCAGGTCCCAAATCCTCTCCCAAGTCCTGCCCCTCTCATGTTCCCAGTCCCCACACCAGTCCCTGCCCCTCCCATGTCCCCAGTCCCCTCCCAAGTCCCTGCCCCTCCCATGTCCCCAGTCCCCTCCCCAGTCCCTGCCCCTCCCAATTCCCTGCCCCTCCCATGCCAGCAGTCCCCTCCCATGTTCCCTGTCCCCTCCCCAGTCCCTGCCCCTCCCATGTCCCCAGTCCCCTCCCAACTGCCTGCCCCTCCCAAGTCCTGCCCCTCCCAAGTCCCCTGCCCTCCCATGTCCCCAGTCCCCTCCCAGTCCCTTCCCCTCCCAAGTCCCTGCCCCTCCCATTTCCCCAGTCCCCTCCCCAGTCCCTGCCCCTTCCCAAGTCCCCAGTCCCCTCCCCAGTCCCTGCCTCTCCCAAGTCCCTGTCCCTCCCATGTCCCCAGTCCCCTCCTATGTCCGCAGTCCCCCTCCCAAGTCCCTGCCCCTCCCATGTTCCCAGTCCCCTCCCCAGTCCCTGCCCCCTCCCATTTCCCCAGTCCCCTCCCATTTCCCCCACTCCCCTCCCAAGTCCCTGCCCCTCCATGTTCCCAGTCCCCTCCCCAGTCCCTGCCCCTCCCATGTCCACAGTCTCCTCCCAACTGCCCGCCCCTCCCAAGTCCCTGGCCCTCCCAAGTCCCTAGTCCCGTTCCCATGTCCCCAGTCCCCTCCCAACTGCCTACCCCTCACAAGTCCCTGCCCCTCCCATTTCCCCAGTCCCCCTCCCAAGTCCCTGCCCCTCCCAGGTCCCTAGTCCCCCTCTCAAGTCCCTGCGCCTCCCATGTCCCCAGTCCCCTCCCCGTTCCCTGCCCCTCCGAAGTCCCTGCCCCTCCCAGGTCCCTAGTCCCCTCCCATGTCCCTAGTCCCCTCTCATGTCCCCAGTCCCCTCCCCTATCCCTGCCACCTCCATGTCCCCAGTCCCCTCCCATGTCCCCAGTCCCCTCCCAAGTCCCTGACCCTGCCATATTCCCAGTCCCCTCCCCAGTTCCTGCCCCTCCCATTTTCCCAGTCCCCTCCCCAGTCCCTGCCCCTCCCAAGTCCCCAGTCCCCTCCCAAGTCCCTGACCCTCCCATGTTCCCAGTCCCCTCCCCAGTCCCTGCCCCTCCCATGTCCCCAGTCCCCTCCCAAGTCCCCAGTCTCCTCCCAAGTACCCTGCCCCTCCCATGTTCCCAGTCCCCTCCCCAGTCCCTGCCCTCCCATGTCCACAGTCCCCTCCAAAGTCACTGCCCCTCCCATGTCCCCAGTCCCCTCCCAAGTCCCCAGTCTCCTCCCAAGTACCTGCCCCTCCAATGTTCCCAGTCCCCTCCCCAGTCCCTGCCCCTCCCATGTCCACAGTCCCCTCCAAAGTCACTGCCCCTCCCATGTCCCTGGCACTCCCAAGTCCCTAGTCCCTTCCCATGTCCCCAGTCCCCTCCCAAGTCCCTGCCCCTCCCATGTCCCCAGTCCCCTCCCCAGTCCCTGCCCCTCCCAAATCCCTGCCCCTCCCATGCCAGCAGTCCCCTCCCATGTCCCCAGTCCCCTCCCAGGTCCCTTCCCCTCCCATGTTCCCTGTCCCCTCCCCAGTCACTGCCCCTCCCATGTCCCCAGTCCCCTCCCAACTGCCTGCCCCTCCCAAGTCCCTGCCCCTCCCAAGTCCCTGCCCCTCCCATGTCCCCAGTCCCCTCCCAAGTCCATGACCCGGTCATATTCCCAGTCCCCTCCCCAGTCCCTGCCCCTCCCATGTTACCAGTCCCCTCCCCAGTCCCTCCCCCTCCCATGTTCCCTGTCCCTTCCCATGTTCCCAGTCCCCTCCCCAGTCCCTGACCCTCCCATGTCCACAGTCCCCTCCCAACTGCCTGCCCCTCCCAAGTCCCTGGTCGTCCCAGGACCCTAGTCCCCTCCCATGTCCCCAGTCCCTACCCAAGTCCCTGCCCCTCCCAGGTCCCAAGTCCTCTCCCAAGTCCCTGCCCCTCCCATGACCCCAGTCCCCTCCCCAGTCCCTGCCTCTCCCCAGTCCCTGCCCTCCCATGTCCCCAGTCCCCTCTCATTTCCCCACTCCCCTCCCCAGTCCCTGCCCCTCCCATGTCCCCCGTAGACTCCCAAGTCCCTGCCCCTGCCATGTCCCCAGTCCCCTCCATGTCCCTTGTCCCCTCCCCAGTCCCTGCCCCTCCCAGTCCCTGCCCCGGCCATGTTCCAGTCCCCTCCGCAGTCCCTGCCCCTCCATGTCCCCTCCCCAGTCCCTGCCCCTCCCAAGTCCCTCCCCCTCCCATGTCCCCAGTCCCCTCCCAGGTCCCTGCCCCTCCCATGTTCCCTGTCCCCTCCCCAGTCCCTGCCCCTTCCATGTCCCCAGTCCCCTCCCAACTGCCTGCCCCTCCCAAGTCCCTGCCCCTCCCATTTCCCAGTCCCCTCCCCAGTCCCTGCCCCTCCCAAGTCCCCAGTCCCCTCCCAAGTCCCTGACCCTCCCATGTCCCCCATCCCATCCAAAGTCCCTGCCCCTCCCAAGTCCCTGCCCCTCCCAGGTCCCAAATCCTCTCCCAAGTCCCTGCCCCTCTCATGTTCCCAGTCCCCACACCAGTCCCTGCCCCTCCCATGTCCCCAGTCCCCTCCCAAGTCCCTGCCCCTCCCATGTCCCCAGTCCCCTCTCCCAGTCCCTACCCCCCCCAAGTCCCTGCCCCTCCCATGTCCCCAGTCCCCTCCCATGTTCCCAGTCCCCTCCCCCGTCCCTGACCCTCCCATGTCCACAGTCCCCTCCAAGGTCCCTGCCCCTCCTATGTCCCCAGTTCCCCTCCCATCTGCCTGCCCCTCCCATGTCCCCAGTCCTCTCCCCAGTCCCTGCCCTCCCATGTCCCCAGTCCCCTCCCCAGTCCCTCCCCCTCCCAAATCCCTGCCCCTCCCATGTCCGCAGTCCCCTCCCATGTCCCCAGTCCCCTCCCAGGTCTCTACCCCTCCCATGTTCCCTGTCCCCTCCCCAGTCCCTGCCCCTCCCATTTCCCCAGTCCCCTCCCCAGTCCCTGCCCCTCCAAGTCCCCAGTCCCCTCCCCAAGTCCCTGACCCTCCCATGTTCCCAGTCTCCTCCCAAGTCCCTGCCCCTCCCATGTCCCCAGTCCCCTCCCAAGTCCCCAGTCCCCTCCCCAGTCCCTGCCACTCCCATGTCCACAGTCCCCTCCAAAGTCACTGCCCCTCCCATGTCCCCAGTCCCCTCCAAGTCCCTAGTCCCCTCCCCAGTCCCTGCCCCTCCATGTCCACAGTCCCCTCCCAAGTCCCTGCCCCTCCCATGTCCCCAGTCCCCTCCCCAGTCCCTGCCCCTCCCAAATCCCTGCCCTCCCATGCAGCAGTCCCCCTCCCATGTCCCCAGTCCCCTCCCAGGTCCCTGCCCCTCCCATGTTTCCCTGTCCCCTCCCCAGTCCCTGCCCCTCCCATGTCCCCAGTCCCCTCCCAACTGCCTGCCCCTCCCAAGTCCCTGCCCCTCCCAAGTCCCTGCCCCTCCCATGTCCCCAGTCCCCTCCCAAGTCCATGACCCTGTCATATTCCCAGTCCCCCTCCCCAGTCCCTGCCCCTCCCATGTTACCAGTCCCCTCCCCAGTCCCTCCCCCTCCCATGTTCCCTGTCCCTTCCCATGTTCCCAGTCCCCTCCCCAGTCCCTGACCCTCCCATGTCCACAGTCCCCTCCCAACTGCCTGCCCCTCGCAAGTCCCTGGTCTTCCCAGGTCCCTAGTCCCCCTCCCCATGTCCCCAGTCCCTACCCAAGTCCCTGCCCCTCCCAGGTCCCAAGTCCTCTCCCAAGTCCCTGCCCCTCCCATGTTCCCAGTCCCCTCCCCAGTCCCTGCCCCTCCCATGACCCCAGTCCCCTCCCCAGTCCCTGTCCCTCCCCAGTCCCCCCCCTCCCAGCCCTCCCCATGTCCCAGTCCCTCTCATTTCCCCACTCCCCTCCAAAGTCCCTGCCCCTCCCATGTGACCTGTCCCCTCCCCAGTCCCTGCCCCTCCCATGTCCCCAGTCCCCTCCCATGTTCCCAGTGCCCTCCCCCGTCCCTGACCCTCCCATGTCCACAGTCCCCTCCAAGGTCCCTGCCCCTCCTATGTCCCCAGTCCCCTCCCAACTGCCTGCCCCTCCCATGTCCCTGGCCCTCCCAACTCCCTAGTCCCTTCCCATGTCCCCAGTCCCCTCCCAAGTCCCTGCCCCTCCCATGTCCCCAGTCCTCTCCCCAGTCCCTGCCCCTCCCATGTCCCCAGTCCCCTCCCCAGTCCCTCCCCCCTCCCAAATCCCTGCCCCTCCCATGTCCCCAGTCCCCCTCCCAGGTCTCTACCCCTCCCATGTTCCCTGTCCCCTCCCCAGTCCCTGCCCCTCCCATTTCCCCAGTCCCCTCCCCAGTCCCTGCCCCTCCCAAGTCCCCAGTCCCCTCCCAAGTCCCTGACCCTCCCATGTTCCCAGTCCCCTCCCAGTCCCTGCCCCTCCCATGTCCCCAGTCCCCTCCCAAGTCCCCAGTCTCCTCCAAGTCCCTGCCCCTTCCATGTCCCCAGTCCCCTCCAAGTCCCAGTCCCCTCCCCAGTCCCTGCCACTCCCATGTCCACAGTCCCCTCCAAAGTCACTGCCCCTCCGAAGTCCCCATGTCCCCAGTCCCCTCCCAAGTCCCTAGTCCCCTCCCCAGTCCCTGCCCCCTCCCATGTCCACAGTTCCCTCCCAAGGTGCCTGCCCCTCCCATGTCCCCAGTCCCCTCCCCAGTCCCTGCCCCTCCCAAATCCCTGCCCCTCCCATGCAGCAGTCCCCTCCCATGTCCCCAGTCCCCTCCCAGGTCCCTGCCCCTCCCATGTTCCCTGTCCCCTCCCCAGTCCCTGCCCCTCCCATGTCCCAGTCCCCTCCCAACTGCCTGCCCCTCCCAAGTCCCTGCCCCTCCCAAGTCCCTGCCCCTCCCATGTCCCCAGTCCCCTCCCAAGTCCAAGACCCTGTCATATTCCCAGTCCCCTCCCCAGTCCCTGCCCCTCCCATGTTACCAGTCCCCTCCCCAGTCCCTCCCCCTCCCATGTTCCCTGTCCCCTTCCCATGTTCCCAGTCCCCTCCCCAGTCCCTGACCCTCCCATGTCCACAGTCCCCTCCCAACTGCCTGCCCCTCCCAAGTCCCTGGTCTTTCCCAGGTCCCTAGTCCCCTCCCATGTCCCCAGTCCCTACCCAAGTCCCTGCCCCTCCCAGGTCCCAAGTCCTCTCCCAAGTCCCTGCCCCTCCCATGTTCCCAGTCCCCTCCCCAGTCCCTGCCCCTCCCATGACCCCAGTCCCCTCCCCAGTCCCTGTCCCTCCCCAGTCCCTGCCCTCCCATGTCCCCAGTCCCCTCTCATTTCCCCACTCCCCTCCAAAGTCCCTGCCCCTCCCATGTGACCTGTCCCCTCCCCAGTCCCTGCCCCTCCATGTCCCCCGTAGACTCCCAAGTCCCTGCCCCTGCCATGTCCCCAGTCCCCTCCCATGTCCCCTGTCCCCTCCCCAGTCCCTGCCCCTCCCAAGTCCCAACCCCTCCCATGTTCCCAGTCCCCTCCGCAGTCCCCAGCCCCTCCCATGTCCCCTCCCCAGTCCCTGCCCCTCCAAGTCCCTCCCCCTCCCATGTCCCCAGTCCCCTCCAGGTCCCTGCCCCTCCCAAGTTCCCTGTCCCCTCCCCAGTCCCTGCCCCTTCCATGTCCCCAGTTCCCTCCCAACTGCCTGCCCCTCCCAGGTCCCTGCCCCTCCCAAGTCCCTGCCCCTCCCATGTCCCAGTCCCCTCCCAACTGCCTGCCCCTCCAAGTCCCTGCCCCTCCCATGTCCCCAGGTCCCTCCCAAGTCCATGACCCGGTCATATTCCCAGTCCCCTCCCCAGTCCCTGCCCCTCCCATGTTACCAGTCCCCTCCCCAGTCCCTCCCCCTCCCATGTTCCCTGTCCCTTCCATGTTCCCAGTCCCCTCCCCAGTCCCCTGACCCTCCCATGTCCACAGTCCCCCTCCCAACTGCTGCCCCTCCCAAGTCCCTGTCGTCCCAGGACCCTAGTCCCCTCCCATGTCCCCAGTCCCTAACCAAGTCCCTGCCCCTCCAGGTCCCAAGTCCCTCTCCCAAGTCCCTGCCCCTCCCATGACCCCAGTCCCCTCCCCAGTCCCTGCCTCTCCCAGTCCCTGCCCTCCCATGTCCCCAGTCCCCTCTCATTTCCCACTCCCCTCCCCAGTCCCTGCCCCTCCCATGTCCCCCGTAGACTCCCAAGTCCCTGCCCCTGCCATGTCCCCAGTCCCCTCCCATGTCCCTTGTCCCCTCCCCAGTCCCTGCCCCTCCCAAGTCCCTGCCCCGGCCATGTCCCAGTCCCCTCCGCAGTCCCTGCCCCTCCCATGTCCCCTCCCCAGTCCCTGCCCCTCCCAAGTCCCTCCCCCTCCCATGTCCCCCAGTCCCCTCCCCAGTCCCTGCCCCTCCCATGTTCCCTGTCCCCTCCCCAGTCCCTGCCCCTTCCATGTCCCCAGTCCCCTCCCAACTGCCTGCCCCTCCCAAGTCCCTGCCCCTCCCATTTCCCAGTCCCCTCCCCAGTCCCTGCCCCTCCCAAGTCCCCAGTCCCCTCCCAAGTCCCTGACCCTCCCATGTCCCCAATCCCCTCCAAAGTCCCCTGCCCCCTCCCAAGTCCCTGCCCCTCCCAGGTCCCAAATCCTCTCCCAAGGTCCCTGCCCCTCTCATGTCCCAGTCCCCCAGTCCCCCCCACCCAGTCCCTGCCCCTCCCATGTCCCCAGTCCCCTCCCAAGTCCCTGCCCCTCCCATGTCCCCAGTCCCCTCTCCAGTCCCTACCCCCCCCAAGTCCCTGCCCCTCCATGTCCCCAGTCCCCTCCCATGTTCCAGTCCCCTCCCCCGTCCCTGACCCTCCCATGTCCCACAGTCCCCTCCAAGTCCCTGCCCCTCCTATGTCCCCAGTCCCCTCCCAACTGCCTGCCCCTCCCATGTCCCCAGTCTCTCCCCAGTCCCTGCCCCTCCCATGTCCCCAGTCCCCTCCCCAGTCCCTCCCCCTCCCAATCCCTGCCCCTCCCATGTCCCCAGTCCCCTCCCAGGTCTCTACCCCCTCCATGTTCCCTGTCCCCTCCCCAGTCCCTGCCCCTCCCATTTCCCCAGTCCCCTCCCCAGTCCCTGCCCCTCCCAAGTCCCCCAGTCCCCTCCCAAGTCCTGACCCTCCCATGTTCCAGTCCCCTCCCCAGTCCTGCCCCTCCCATGTCCCCGTCCCCTCCCAAGTCCCCAGTCTCCTCCCAAGTCCCTGCCCCTCCCATGTCCCCAGTCCCCTCCCAAGTCCCCAGTCCCTCCCCAGTCCCTGCCACTCCCATGTCCACAGTCCCCTCCCCAGTCCCTGCCCCTCCATGTCCCACAGTCCCCTCCCAAGTCCCTGCCCCTCCCATGTCCCCAGTCCCCTCCCCAGTCCCTGCCCCTCCCAAATCCCATGCCCCTCCCATGCCAGCAGTCCCCCTCCCATGTCCCAGTCCCCTCCCAGGTCCTGCCCCTCCCAAGTCCCTGCCCCCTCCCAAGTCCCTGCCCCTCCCATGTCCCAGTCCCCTCCCAAGTCCATGACCCTGTCATATTCCCAGTCCCCTCCCCAGTCCCTGCCCCTCCCATGTTACCAGTCCCCTCCCCAGTCCCTCCCCCTCCCATGTTCCCTGTCCCTTCCCATGTTCCCAGTCCCCTCCCAGTCCCTGACCCTCCATGTCCACAGTCCCCTCCCAACTGCCTGCCCCTCCCAAGTCCCTGGTCTTCCCAGGTCCCTAGTCCCCTCCCATGTCCCCAGTCACCTACCCAAGTCCCTGCCCCTCCCAGGTCCCAAGTCCTCTCCCAAGTCCCTGCCCCTCCCATGTTCCCAGTCCCCTCCCCAGTCCCCTGCCTCCCCTCCCATAGACCCCAGTCCCCTCCCCAGTCCCTGTCCCTCCCCAGTCCCTGCCCTCCCATGTCCCCAGTCCCCTCTCATTTCCCCACTCCCCTCCAAAGTCCCTGCCCCTCCCATGTGACCTGTCCCCTCCCCAGTCCCTGCCCCTCCCATGTCCCCAGTCCCCTCCCTTGTTCCCAGTCCCCTCCCCCCCGTCCCTGACCCTCCCATGTCCACAGTCCTCTCCAAGGTCCCTGCCCCTCCTATGTCCCCAGTCCCCTCCCAACTGCCCTGCCCCTCCCATGTCCCTGGCCCTCCCAAGTCCCTAGTCCCTTCCCATGTCCCCAGTCCCCTCCCAAGTCCCTGCCCCTCCCATGTCCCCAGTCCTCTCCCCAGTCCCTGCCCCTCCCATGTCCCAGTCCCCTCCCCAGTCCCTCCCCCTCCCAAATCCCTGCCCCTCCCATGTCCCCAGTCCCCCTCCAGGTCTCTACCCCTCCCATGTTCCCTCGTCCCCTCCCCAGTCCCTGCCCCTCCCATTTCCCCAGTCCCCTCCCCAGTCCCTGCCCCTCCCAAGTCCCCAGTCCCCTCCCAAGTCCCTGACCCTCCCATGTTCCCAGTCCCCTCCCCAGTCCCTGCCCCCTCCCATGTCCCCAGTCCCCTCCCAAGTCCCCAGTCTCCTCCCAAGTCCCTGCCCCTCCCATGTCCCCAGTCCCCTCCCAAGTCCCAGTCCCCCCCCCTCCCCCCCAGTCCCTGCCACTCCCATGTCCACAGTCCCCTCCAAGTCACTGCCCCTCCCATGTCCCCAGTCCCCTCCCAAGTCCCTAGTCCCCTCCCCAGTCCCTGCCCCTCCCATGTCCCACAGTTCCCTCCCAAGTCCCTGCCCCTCCATGTCCCCAGTCCCCTCCCCAGTCCCTGCCCCTCCCAGGTCCCTGCCCCTCCCATGTTCCCTGTCCCCTCCCCAGTCCCTGCCCCTCCCATGTCCCCAGTCCCCTCCCAACTGCCTGCCCCTCCCAAGTCCCTGCCCCTCCCAAGTCCCTGCCCCTCCCATGTCCCCAGTCCCCTCCCAAGTCCAAGACCCTGTCATATTCCCAGTCCCCTCCCCAGTCCCTGCCCCTCCCATGTTACCAGTCCCCTCCCCAGTCCCTCCCCCTCCCATGTTCCCTGTCCCTTCCCATGTTCCCCAGTCCCTCCCCAGTCCCTGACCCTCC